>CM051690.1:3144669-3429669 GCA_028022725.1 Lycodopsis pacificus
AACTGATACACTTATGGCACAGCTCAAATTGAAAAAGTTTCAGGTTCGCCTGAAAAAAAGCACTTGTATTGAACTTTTTTTTTAAATAATGCACCTGCAAGCCTAAAAATACGCCACAGACGTAGAACAACACGTTTTACATGTCCCCACAACATATTTTACTTCGATTGAGTGAAGCAGGCCAGCATAAATGGTCTGATTCAAGCAAAATTTTGATTTTCGGAACCAGCAGTTGCATTGCTGTATTATAATTTTATATACCATATAACTAAATATTAACTATATATTCACTTTTCTTATCACTAAGAGTGTTCAATAATCCTAATAAAGCAGTTTGACACCATTTGGAATAATTTTGAGCAGTTATGACTGTCAATCATAAAAATATATGAATCATAATGTGTGTGTCTGTGACTCTAGCATGGCCTGTGCTTTGCCGATTTAGTCATGGAGCACCTTTTTCGATGTGGGATAGTCCAACGGGAGCCATGCGGGGGTGTTTGATCGTATCCGGGTCTGTTTACTGACTAAAAATCTGAATATTCTGGGCGAACCCCCCTCCCTACATGGATTGGTCCACCTCACAGAATCGCCTGCCATTTTGTCATTCATTCGTCCAGCGGATTGATCTCAGTCACAGCCATGCAGGGCAAGATGGAGGAAGTAGCTGCGCCAAAATCGGCTGGAATAAATCAGTTTTTCATCTTCAAAACCACCAAAACGTAAGTTTTTTTACCCAATTTTTTTTGTCGTGACCTGTGGCTGATGTTGGCATATATATACCCATAACTTTTGAACGGTTTGAAAGAAAGTCATTTAGACGAAGCTGATCGTCTCGGGGTCGAATCACGAGGCTGTTTCATGTATTCATCCGCCATGTGCGATCTATGCTCCGTGATGAGAGAGCCATACAGCGATCATAGTTCGTCGATTTTTGGCCAAAATTGTGACAAATCTTCTAGATATCTTCCAGATATGATATTATTTCATGTATAATTGTGTTTGCAGTGTTTACAATGGCTGGTATGATGATGTTGCTCAGACTTTTTTTTCTGACTATTTTTTAAATATGTCTGGACTGTTAATTATTTTTCTTCATGAAAAATGCTTTCTACGACATGCTGAATGCTACACTTTTCGAAAAAAGACCCCCACCGGGGGCTCTCGGGTCCAAAGGGTTTTAAACTGCTCTCCATTCACTAACATGTAGACCACTCCTAATGCGGATCGTCTGTAGGGGGTCAAACAGGCAGCTAGACTTCTCTGGGATGTAACTGTAACTTCACGTTGTAACGTCACATTTGTCTGTGAATTACTTTCTGGCAAACAATGTGAATGCTTGATTTCCTCATGCATACCTCAGATAACATATCAAACATTGAATATTTCCTTAACAGATAACAATGCTTTAATGTCTTCATCAAGTGTGAAAGACTGTTCTACATATTGGGATTAAATAAGGTTCAGCGAAAAGGAGAGCTATAAGTACACATACAGCAGTGTGGGGTCTCAGGGACCCCAAACAATCAGGAAGTAATAACAGCCAGAGGATGAACAGAGAATGGCACCAGGTAATGTTGTTTGGAGATTTGTTTGGATCTAAAAACGGCAGTTTCAGGTTGTAATGTAAATGATTTATCAAATATTATAGCTGTATCTAAACAAATAGACCTCAGCATCAGCAGTTTGTCGTTAGTGATGTGAGACAGCTTCTGACTCTAACTTCATTATTCTAATCACTTACAGCTCTCCATTGTAACACACACACACACGCACACACACCTTTTCTTTCAGTGCCTCTTCTTGATGTCTTTGAAGCCTCCACAGGCCATTAAAACCCTGTTAAGATTCCTCAGATGCCACTGGCTGGATTGTGTCAGTGGACGCTTTATCTGACCTGTGTGTGTTTGTGTGTGTGTGTGTGTGTGTGTGTGTATGTGTCTATTTCTAGCAAACTACCAGAACTTGTGTCTTGTACAACAATGGAGGCATTTTGTTTGGGTGGTTTTACTGTAACAAGCTGCTGCAGAAGGTGGTAATCAGCTTCTAAACATGAATGATTTGTTGTCACCAGGTGAATGAAAGCAATCTTCAAATAACCATATTTGCATATGTTTTGCCTTTGTTCTGTTTGTCTTGAATCAAAGTAACAGTTTAGGTCATCCAGTAAGGGAGGCCTGTTGAGCAGCACTATAAAATGAATAATCCTTAATGGGACCACCTTGAAAGTCAGGACCCCTGTCGGCCTTCTGTTGACCTGCAATGACCACTTTGCTCACTTCCCCTGGCCAATTGAAGCAGAGAAGTTGGAGAATGGCATAAAATGCTCAAATGTTTCCCGGTGAGGGGGCCCTGCATGGTTTATAGAGCAGCGTCTGTGGAAACCCTCTTGTCTGAGGAATGTCTTCTTTGTCGTCCCATCGCCCCCGTGTACAGCGTATGGAGTGGCGCTGTTCATTTACTGGGTTAGCTGTTCAACACTTCTGAAGTGTCAGACAAAGCCCTATGTAGCATCAATTGCCATGCTAAACACAGATTCACCCTGAATGTTAACAGTATTAAAGCAATCTAAATATTTCTGGGCATTTTAAATTTCACCTCACTTCTTGTTTGTCGACTGGTGTAAAAAAGTGTTTTTAACAAAATGCCAAGTAGTCAACAGTCTCCTAGCAGCTCTGTGAGCCTCTACTTAGACACAGTGGTGCTTTGAGCTACATGCTATCAGCATGCTCACATGCTCATAATGACGATGCTAGCATGCTAATGTTTAGCAAGTGTGATGTTAACCATTTTCAGCTTCATACCTGATCATTCATTAAGCCGTGCAGATAGCAGGGCGAATCAAAACAGTGACACACTTCACAAAGATATCTGTGTATGTGGCTGAAATATGCTGTTTGTTTTTAGTCTGTTGTTTTTTTCTTTCATGTGAAACTTTGTATGTTGCTGTCTTGGCCAGGACTCTCTGGAAAAGGAGATTATGAAAGTTAATGGGACTATTTTAGATAACATAAAGGTGGCTGTGTGGCGGTGCTGCCCTAGAGGCATCCTGGTTCAGGATGTTGGAGATGTTTAAAATAGCTGTGGTTTTCTGTGTCAATAAAACAGACATGGGTTGCAGTAGTAATTAGAGAGTGGGATGAGAGTGTGTTCACAATCATTATGTGAGATTATTTTATTGTTAATCTTGGAATCTATAAGAGTGTTCCAGTCTGGTGTGTAGAAAAAAACGAAGACCATTATTTGCCATTACATCCTGACCTGACCTCATATCTGTGGGGGAAGCAGGCGGCAACCCCCGGTTCAGAAAAAGGAAGCCAATAAGGAAGTGACTTAAACCTGCATTCTCTCTAATGGCCAGAAGGGGGCGATGCCTCTGGTTGCAATAAGAAGCCTGATTGTTGAGAAGTCTATGAGAAAATGACTCTACTTCTCTCTTGATTTATTTCCTCAGTAAATGTGAATGTATGGTCTCAATCTCTAGTTTCTAGTCTTCTTCAATACAGCATGATGTTTATTTCAATCAGGAGATACTTCGTTACAGTTTAACAATCATTTACTACACATGCATGACATTTGAATAGTGCAAAAAATAGTGCATGGACTACCTCACGGGCAGACCACAGTTTGTCCCACTGGGCCGTGTGCTGTCTGATACGGTGGTCAGTGATATTGGAGCCCCACAGGGAACTGTTCTGTCTCCCTTCCTGTTCACCTTGACCACCACTGACTTCCAGTACAACTCTGTGTCATGCCATCTGCAGACGTTCTCTGATGACTCTGCAGTGGTCGGGTGTATAAGGGACGGACGGGAGGAGTACAGGGCAGTAGTGGATGACTTTGTGGAGTGGGCCGGTAGAAATCACCTGCGTCTGAACGTGGCCAAGACCAGAGAGATGGTAGTCGACTTCAGGAGGAAGACGACGGCTCCACAACCGCTGAGAGTTCTGGGAGAGGATGTGGACATGGTGGAGGAGTACAAGTACCTGGGTGTCTCCATCGACAGCAGACTGAACTGGAAGAACAACATCTGTGTACAAGAAGGGGAGGAGTCAACTCTTTTTCTTGAGGAAACTTCGATCCTTCAACATGTGTATGAAGGTAGATTTGTGTCTTTATTTTTCAAAAGCAAAAAAAAGTTTCAAAAGCAAAAAAAAAAGTTTCAAAAGCAAAAAAATGTTTCAAAAGCAAATATATAAACTGAGAATAATTTATTTGTTAAAAAAATAAAAGCTTTGGTTTTGAATCCAAAAGCTTTGAAACCAAAAGCTTTGGAACCAAAAGTTTTGAAGCCAAAAGTTGAGTTGGGTGTAGTGGGCGGGGCATACGCTGCTAAATGTATCAGGAGTTTGACTTGTCTCTCGGTATCTGCTTCATCTAAACACAGACGGGAGGTTACGGTGACATGGAGGTAAGTTGACGTTATACTGCTCTGTTTTGTCAAAATTATTTTAAATGTAGCAGCACTTCACTTTGTTTTCATGTTGTTAGTGGCTCTTTTTTTTAAGGAACGATATGGAGGGCTGCTGTGTTGACATGAAGCTCCGCTTTCTTAGTCAGCTAGCATTAGCTGACAAGCTAGCCAACGTTATCTGACAAGCTAACATAGCCATGTCTCAGGCAAAGTGCACGTAACGTTAGCCCACAGTGGGCCCATAGTGGGCCCACAGTGGGCTAACGTTACTCCCTTACCGGGAGCTATAACATCACATGTTTGTTAAAATAATTGGTTAAGTTACGTGACATTTGTAGCTGACACGCTAGCTAACGTTAGCTGGCAAGCTAACGTTAGCTGGTAAGCTAACTAACGTTAGCGGTGGCTTGTCTGCCTGTATCCGACCATAGTTAAGCCTTGTAAAGTAACTTGTTTTGCCTTCACTTTGAAACTTCAGAGGTTGAATCATATCTTACTGAGATTGTGACGATTTTACAGATAATTTATACTTCATATTATGTCCTTAAACGGACCAACAGGAGCTCAGGTTGTGAACCTGGAATATCACTTTAAGTCCGGTAACGTTACAAACGAGATTAATTACAAGGATAAACTGAATTTGAGTATTTTGCACCTTTTGTTTTGTGGTGTGAAATAAAACTAACTCTACATTTTGTTTTGTTTTGGGGAGCCAGGAGCAAACGGCTCAGTTCATCAAGCTGAGGGGGAAGAATGACGTATTAATGACGAATTAACATATCAACTGATTGAATAATTAACTGATTATTAATTTAGAAAAACTACATTAAGAAAAATAATGAATTATTGAATATATGATTGAAAAACTGATTAAAACTAAAACCTTTACAGTTTATTTGTATATACACAGTATAATCCTGAGCAGGCATTCTAGGCACGGGAGCAGCAAGGGGATTGGGGGGGGGGGGGGCTGGTGACGCAAACAGGAAGTCCTCTGTAGCATAGGCCGTCTCATTTCGGAGACCGCTCGGCCCAGCCTTCGTGGTCCTCAAAGGACACGGCCGACGTGGACCGCGAAGGCTGGGTCCCCCGAAGGATGCAGTTGCTGGATTGGGACACAGGCAGTGTTTACAGTGGAAGCAGATACAGAGAGCCAAGTCAAACCGACCAATAGAAACTCCTGGCACATTCAGAAGCGTATGCCCCGCCCACTACACCCAACTTAGCTTTTGGCTTCAGAACTTTTGGTTCCAAAGCTTTTGGATTCAAAGCTTTGGTTTCAAAACTTTTGGTTCCAAAGCTTTTGGCTTCAAAGCTTTGGTTTCAAAACTTTTGGTTTCAAAGCTTTTGGATTCAAAACCAAAGCTTTTATTTTTTTAACAAATAAATTATTCTCAGTTTATATATTTGCTTTTAAAACTTTTTTTTTTGCTTTTGAAACTTTTTTTTGCTTTTGAAACTTTTTTTTTTGCTTTAGAAACTTTTTTTTGCTTTTGAAAAATAAAGACACAAATCTACCTTCATACGTGTGCAGCAAGATGCTGGGGATGTTCTACCAGTCTGTTGTGGCCAGTGCACTGTACTTCTGTAGTCTGCTGGGGGAGCAGCATTGGAGCCGGAGACACCAACAGACTTAACAAACTGGTTAAGAAGGCCGGCTCCATCATTGGCTGCAAACAAGACTATCTGGAAGAGGTGGTGGAGAGGAGGACACTGAAGAAACTATTATCCATATTGGATAACCCGGTTCACCCTCTCCACCACCTACTGCAGGGACAGCGGAGCACTTTCTCCAACAGACTGATCCAGCTCCGCTGTCACAAGGATAGATACAGGAGAACATTCCTGCCCTCTGCAATAAGACTTTACAATAAAACAGCTCTGGCCAGATCATCCTCCACATACACTGCTACACTGTTGTTTGCTGGGGTTGACTTTTGCACTACTGCTCTTCACCTCGTCAGATAATTCAACACTATTCTATTTCATTGTATATACTGTGCATTTTTGTTGTTTTATCTTATATATTCTATATTCTGATATTTAATTTGTCCTACTCTGTTATTTTATTGTGCATTTTTAATACTTAACCTATTTTTGGTTACTCTGCTAATTGGTGTGTCTTGCTGCTGTAACATACAAATTTCCGTCAGTCAGTCAAAGTCTTGTCAAAGGCGATTGGACTCCATCCTGAAGTAGGATAATCGAGGAGTAGTGATGCTGAGGTCATATAGCCCCTGGTGTCCAGACACTGGTGGTGGTGGTGATGAAGGGAGTTGCTGCAATCCGATGACGAATGAGGAGCAGGACTGTGATGCTGACTGGAGGAGACTGGGGCGGAGGAGGGTCGCATGCGACTCTGCTGAAATGACAACTGACAGCAGCAGAGGAGAACATTTTTAAAGTTTGACAGCAACGATGTGATTGGCTTCAGGAAACTGTGCAAAATCTGGTTGGTTAATTTAAAGTGAACGTCCACAATCAGCTGATAGAGAAGTTATTTTGACCCAAACGAGCTTCTAGGTTTTCTTACCTAACCCGAACTCAGCTTCCGGTGAAGACAGAAGTTTATTTTGAAAAGACTGTATGCGCAAGGAGCAGGAATTGACACGTGTTGCATGCTAGTTATAGGAAAACAAACAAAAGTTGAGGAGTCATTTTTCGTTGAAATTTGACAATGGATGAAATGAGCCCTGAGTTTTGCTTTCACTTGATCTCTCTACAGGATGGATGGTCACACATTCTGGCACAGACATTCTGTCACCATGCAATTTGGTGCAAATATTCATGTTCTTTGTGTATGTGAGTGAATCCATTACTTTTAATCTAGCGCCATTATCAGGTCAAAGTTGCATTGTCTTGGTATTCGAGTTTATTGAGTCTCAATGAGAGTTACAGCCTCAGAGCTGCTAGTCTGGACACATGATGCATCAGACAGCAGGCTGGGCTCAGTTTGTGCCACTAAGTGGCATTCAAACTTTGGTGTTCCTGGAAGCTGTTTTCCCAGAAGGCTAACTACCACACAGATAAAAGAAGTGCTTGGCCGTGTGGTGGGTGGTCACCACCGTTATTCCCTCCTGGGATGCCCCTTCACCCTCCGATCAGACCACGCTGGGGGGATGTTACTGGGGGGCAGGCTGCCGGCCTAAATTGGTCAGTGGGAGGAGGGGGTTGTTGTTACTTTATTCTCATAATATTGCAACAATTTTTCTTGAAATATTGAATTTATTCTCATTAAATTGTTACTTTATTCTTATAATAGAATAAAGTAACAATTTTCTCAAGATGGTACAACTTCCTGGTCAGAGAACACAGATGTGCGGGATATGCTTTGAAGCAGTGGCGGGCCGTGCATTTTATACCTGGGCCTTCACTGCTGTCCTGCAGCTGAAACACAGCTACGGTTATTATTTGTTTCGTGTCAAAATGAAGCCAACACCTGTAGATAGAGTGCGTCTCCTCTCTGCTCTGACTGCAGCTGGGACTGCTGCGCGAGGCTTCTGTGGGCGGCGGCGGAGGGGCTCACGGCAGACCCCGCTGCTCGTTCACGAGAGTGCAGAACGTACGTGCTTTAACGTCAAAACACCAGAAAAGTCTCTAGATTTGTCACTCGTAGCTTTTGACAAAAAAGTCTTCATGAGGGTTTGGAAAGTCTCCAGATTTAGGGAGTTTGCCAGGAGTGCGATGGACTAAATATGTCCCCAGAGCAACATTGGACGTAACAATGGTTCCTATCACATATTAAACCAAACAAAAATCCATCTTCATAAAAAGAAGTTGTCCAAATAATAATATATAAAGCATATTAAAGCTACTGCAGAGGTAAAAACAAACGCATTAACTTATCAGAGCTGCTGTTTACTATTTAAAGATAAAGTCCATCCTCCTTTCTTTGTTAACAAAGAGTTTAATCTCACGGTTGTTCAGTACATCCGTGTGTTTTAGTTCCAGTAAGAAGTCCTTCTCCATTCATGAACGCCAGTGAAGACAGTAGAGCCTCCCCAGTTGTATTTCTTGAATAGTTTTAATGCGTTTGAGGCTGAAAATGTCCGCTCGACAATATATATTGCAAAGGCAGCAGATATTGGGATTGTCACCGCCCAACATGTCAGGCTAGCCCACCGACCAATCACGTACTTGTAGGCCAGCTAGCAGCTCTGACATGTCAAAGAATACGCCCAACATGTCAAACTAAAGGTCTGATTGGTTGAACACTATGACAATCAACAATATCGTCCCCATTCACTTAAAGTGCACAGGGATTCACTTGTGAGTCTGCAGGCCTCTGCCTCTGTTCTTACCTAGAGACACAGAGGTGAGATCTGATTGGATAAAAGCTCTACTTAAAACAAGCTGCACTGGAAGCAGAGCAACTGAGCAGTAGCTGTGCAATGAGAACATAAGATAATGGGAAAAATATTTGTGTAAATTATAATACATGTAGTGTATTACAGACAAATTATTGAATTATAAAATAGCTATAACTTTGTCATTCTGTTTAGGCCAGCAGAGAAGGCCCTGCAGGCCCACCACTGCTGTGAAGTGCAGAAACACATTATGAGCTATTTACATCCAGGGTTTATAAATGCATTACAATTCATTTATTTGTCATCGACGTGAGTAGGTGCCACATAAACATTTAAAGAGGTTACTTCCCCAAACAAAAGACACAAGAGAGGAGGAAAGAGTAAATCATGAATTCATATCTTATAAAGCAATTCAGAATGCCCGAGAGCCTCAGCCATTATATTCCATTATATTTCCCTTTACACAAATACATTTACATTTTCACCGTAAAGTGTGACAGTGATGCTTGTTTTGACCTGGTGAGTCTTTCTGTGAGTCATCATGGCAAACTTTGGTCCTGGAGCCACTTGCTGAAGTAGGAACCATCACAGAAGAGGATTGCAGTACTTTGCCTGGTATCTATATTTCTGTCTGACTGTGGACAGACTTCCTAGCGATACACAGCCGTGTAAGATGCAGTAACACAACTCTACAGGTGTGTGGCTGAGATCAAAATGAAGGTTGTGTTCCAGTGGCGGCTGGTGGAACATGTTCTAGGTAGGGCCATCCTATCAATTTCAGCAAACATCCCAGTATGATTTAATGCAACACTATATAAGTATCAAACACGCATTATTACTTGGCAGTTAAATATTTAACATTTATTCCAACACAAATAAATCAGTAAATAACACTTATATAATATAATATAATATAATATAACATGTTTATTTATTGAGATGTCCAATGGACCTTGTTATAGGAGGTAAAGATCAGGAGAAGTAAACATGAAGTGTAACTAGAAAATGCATTTCCTGCTGAAAATGCGTTGAATGCTGAAAGCTGAAATTAATTGTGAAGAAATTGCTGAAAATTAAGAAATGGGAGCCTCTCTGTCTGAAAAATGTTGAAGCCCGAAAGCATTTAAACTGCACTGCTGAAAAACCTTCTTGTTGAAATGTCTAACTATGGTGTCTGTAGCTGAAAGTATGAGGAAGAAGAAGGCTTTGAAAGTTGAAGTATAACAGGATTTGAAGATTTTCTCCATAGAGATCCCATTCAAAAGAAAATTGCAAAAAGCTTAATTCAAAAAGTTTAAAGATTACAAATATGAAAAGTCAAAGCACCCCTCTCCTGAAAGAGCTGAACATTTTGATATTTGAACAATTTCTGTAGCTTAAACAAATTTCAGAAGTAGTGATATTTGTAGTAATAGTAGTAGAAGTTGTAGTTGAAGTAGAAGTATTATTAGTAGTAGAAGTATTAGTAGCATTAGAATAAGTAGTAGTAGTAGCAGTAGTGATATTTGTAATAGTAGTAGTAGAAGTCGTAGTTGTAGTAGAAGTATCATTAGTAGTAGAAGTATTAGTATTTAGAAGAAGTATTAGTATTCAGAAGAAGTAGTAGCCTAGTATCAGTAGTAGTACTAATAGCTGTAGTAGTGGTCGTAGTATTTAATATAACAGTAGTAGTAGTAGTAGTAAAAGTAATGGCAGTATTTGAAGTAGCAGTAGTAGTAGTACTAGTAGCAGTCGTACTAATAGCTGTAGTAGTATTAGTACTGGTAGTAGCATGAATAGCAATAGTAGCAGTTGTAGTATAAGTAATAGTAGTAGTGGTAGTAATAGCAGTAGTGGTAGTAATAATATTGATGGTAGCAGTAATAGCACTAGTAATAGTAGCAACAGCAAAAGTTGGAGTAGAAGTAGTAGCAGCAGTAGTAGTAGTAATACTAGAAATATTAGCAGCAGTAGTAGTAAGAGCATTCATTTTTTCAACAAAAAAGCCTAATTTTGAGTTTAATTTTTAAATACAGTTAATCCATGAGGCTTTTATTTTGAAAGGGTGGGACTGGGTGGGTGGGGGGAAAGACCTCTAAAGATCCCTAAGACCTGAATGACTGTATGAGAGACACACAGAGAGAGAGAGAGAGGGAGAGGAGTGTATGTGCGCGTGTGTCTGTGAGTCTGTGTGTTTATTGTGGTGAAAAACTCCACATGAGGAAAGTGAGGAACAGGCCAGCCCACGTGTCTACTAGCTTTGCAGACACACGGCGCTAAAAACGTCACCAAAGCTGGTTTACAGTTTAAAGGAATTTAATCCTTTTCATGCCATTACAGTATTATAGCAGAGTACATTATTTGCATGAAATATTACACTATTTAACCCACTATTGCAAAAAACTCTTCCCTGGTCCCGTGAGACACAGCCGTCTCACAAGCCCCTAATAAGATGAAGAGAAAAAGACTTTCTATGCCCACCCACCTATACGTTCAAAACACCTCCCCTTCCTTCTATGCCAATTCCTATTGGCCACATTCCAGGAGTGTATTTCTGGAAACGCCTTTCTTCAAGCCTCTCTGTCCCTACGCTCACTAACACATTCAATGTCTGTCAGTAGTTTATTGCTTAATCCCTCTATGATAATCCTCCAGTATAAAAGCTAAGCTTCTGCAACTTAGGCACAAGCTTCATATCTTTAGCTCTACTTTTAGCTACTAATCCCAAAACACTTTATGCTTATCTTAATTATGCATTCCAAAAACACTTATGATTATGCCTAAATATGAATTATGAATTATTAAACACTTTTATTATACCTACTAAACACACAGTTCTACGCTCAAATTCCT
The DNA here is from genome assembly GCA_028022725.1 of Lycodopsis pacificus. Classification (NCBI taxonomy): domain Eukaryota; kingdom Metazoa; phylum Chordata; class Actinopteri; order Perciformes; family Zoarcidae; genus Lycodopsis; species Lycodopsis pacificus. Next base: position 3,156,223 of record CM051690.1, read on the forward strand.
TACAATTCCCCCCTAACTCACAGTTCACTGTGAGTTAGCTAACCCCAATGTCCCCTGGAGACCTCTCCCCTACTCAATCCAGGGAGAGGTTCCCTATCTATCTAAACAGTGTCAAACAATCCATGCATACAGATATCAATTCAAGTATTCCTATCCGGTCTGAATCTCCCTATGCTTGCCTCGCTAACTCAAAAACAGCCGCGTCTGTTGACGTCCTCTGTCGTCCATGTCTTGGGGCTGTCAGGATCAGGATACAATCTGTAGGCTAGAGAACACATACTGAGAAGCCTTGACTGTTCTTTTACACTTGACAAAATTACATTTCTTAATACTTACACCCTAAAATCCCATTATAACCCAATTAATCACAAAAACATAAACAATTCTCAAAATACTCATCCAAAACACTCAGTCTATTTCCCAAATTTCCAATATCTCACCGGGTGTGTCTTAGAAGTCCATCTGGGCCTTATCAGGTCCTTCAGGATCTCCGGGAGGATTGTCAGGAACTGCTTGTGAAGTCCCTCTATGGCACCGCTGGTGGCCTCATCTAGACTGTGGCCATCAGAAGCTCCAACTCTTCCCCATCCTCGACACATAACTGGTTGCCCGCCAGAGCCCTGGTCACCGAGCCATCAGGAGCTGTGTTATTTGGAATGAAAGTACAGCAAGCAGACCCAAACATCTGGCAAACGCTGCCTTTCTCTGCTAAAAGCATATCTAATGCCATTCTGTTCTGCAAGGTCATTAAACTCGTCTTCGCCAGCTGCGCATGCAGTCCTGATATGGCGTCCCTGGTGAAGTTTACAAAACGCTGTTGGTTATAGTAAATGTAGTTGATCCAATCGACATTTTTATTAATCGTTACCCACCAGAAAAATGCTGATTCAAAACCTGCAGCCACTTGGTTTCTCGCTTTGAATTCATTCGGCACCCCCCTTGGCACCCCCATGCCATCTAAGTACACTTGGTCATCAAAAGCTCCCTTCGGGCTGTCGGCACCTCTTTTGGTTCTTCTGTTAGCATGTGTGTGTGGAGAAGTGAGTTCCTTATAAGTTGCGTCATTGACAGGCAAGATATAGAATGGCAAGATAAGTTGCACTAACGCGCATCTACCTGTCCAATCCCTAGGCAGGATTGGATATATGGTTCTTCCTCCACACCACCACCATAAATCAGCTCTGGGTGTTGTCTGTCTTAACACGCTGTTATATAGATAGTCATTAGCATTGTGAGTGTTGCTACAATTTGCTTCTATAATACTGCCTACATTGGGCCCCTTAGCTGTGTCTGAGACTATACAATCAAATGGACCCTCTGAAACCTTGAACAGGGGTGGGGTATTATATGCTACAAGTGGGTAATCCCAGTGTAGCCCCTGACAAGTGTGATGAAGGGGCAAAGCTTCCTCAGTGAACAGGGTTAAAATACAACTAAATTCAGGGCTTAAGGGTCTAAATCTTGAAGGAACTGGTGTTGCTAGGGGTTTAGGTCCTGAACACACAATACAATCTGTACTCCTCTGACTTGAAGCCGTATATTGTACCCACCGGAGCCATAAATTCCCATCCGCCATCTCTGTGTCTACCCCCGGTACCTCATTCCCTGCGTCAGTCGTATGTCAAACCTGATCATCCATGATCTTTTTTGCAGGCTTAACAATAATCCTAATGAGCCCTTGTGGGGCGGGACTGTCAGTAGTTGCCTTATCCTGTACTACGTAAAGTCCTCCGTCAGTCAATTTTGGGTCTGTTAAGGTAAGTCTTAAAGGATTACACCTATCTTCAGTCGGTCTTTAAGGCCTGGGTTGGGGTCTTTTCCTAAACCCTCGCCTCCTGTGTTAAACGTTGCCCATCCCCAATCTTCACAATCACAGCCATAATATGATAACAGCTTACCATACTTATTTGTGGCGGGCCCACATTGGTCAGTTATGATGCACAAGGTTTTGGTCATCCAACCGTAGGTGTGTTCATACTTGGGACAGGAAACTACATCACAGAAGTCGAACTTCGTTGATGTTGTATCTTCTTTGAACGTAAGAGTGAGAGTTACATTTTCATAGGTGAGTGTCATCAGAGAATCCTCTCTACGTGGTCGGGGATCAGTTTGTTTAGTTACTGAGGCTAAATTTCGAATCTTGATGTAGTCATGCACATGTTCTGGTTCCTGTCTGTGTTTAATTCCCCATACTAAGAGGGAAACTGCTGAAATCAGGAAGAAAATAATTACAGACTTCCATAACCCCCTGAACCTAGAGTCCCCTAATGGAAGCCCTCGCTTAAACTGTGGGGGAAACATCATTGTCAGTTCTGTCTAACCCCTCTTTTGGGATATCTTTAGCTTCAAATTTTGCCTGTTTGATATTCAATTCTGTCTCTGCTAGTGTCTTACTAGTTACCTTCGCTGCTGCACAGTGAGTGAGGTGGTGCCAAGTAGCTCCCGGTTTACCTTTTACCTTTACTGCATGTGAGGTTGCCAATACTACCTCCCATGGACTGGTCCACCTTGGTTCACTCCACTTGCGTTTGTGAACTTTGATCCACACCAGACTGCCTGGTGACATGACCGGAGCCTGCTTCCTTTCGTCAGCTGCTGCTTCTGCGTTTGTCACCTGAGAAAACAAAACTCGGCTCATGTTAGTTGGAGCTCTTGTATATTCCTCAATTTCTAGAGTTAGCAAGTCTAGGCTAGGACCATGACTGCTGGTCCGTGGTGGGCCAGAGATAGGTCTTCCTGTGAGTATCTCATGTGGTGTTAAGTGTGTGCTATTGTGTTCTGTGTTTCTCATGGACATTAGTGCCAAAGGCAAGGTGTCTGGCCATTTGATGGATGTGGTGTGACAGATTTTAGCAATTTTCCTTTTTAAAGTTTGATTAGCTCTCTCCACTATTCCCTGAGATACTGGATGATAAACTGATCCAAACCTATGTTGGATTCCTAAACACTTTTATACTGCTGCTAAATGTACATGAGCAAAATGAGAGCCATTGTCTGAATGTATAACTCTCGGGAGACCATATCTCGGAACAAGTTCATTTCTGAGCCACTTTACCACTGTTGCACCATCTTCGTTTCGGCAGGGTATCGCTTCTACCCATCGGGAAAACCGATCTACCATTACCAACATGTATCGCAACCCTCGCACTCTGTTGTCTGCACCCATGTCTGTATAATCAATACAAATTTCTTGGAAAGGAGCTCGTGGTACAGGATAGCTCCCCATTGGGCACTTATACACTGGTTTATTATTATAGCCATTACAAGTTGCACAGTTTGTTACAAAGTTTTCTACCATTTCTTTAGAATATGGATGCCACCAATGTTTCTCCAATGCAGCACATTTTCACACACGTTTTTTCGACTCGTGTGATGGACCATGTGCTTCAATCATTAGTAGGTGTATCAGCTCGGCAGGAGCTACCATTCGTCCATCATGGGACCTCCACAATCCTTCCCTGCAGGTTGCTCCATGAGCTAACCACTGAGAATGCTCGTAAGCACCCGCTTTTTTCTGCAACAAAACCAGGTCACCTTCATTCGGGGCTAGCTGTGGTTCGTTCACACTTATTACCAACATTTGTGTTTCATTACCAATGTACCCTCCAGCTCTCTTAGCTGCAAGGTCAGCTGCATCGTTACCCCTTGCTTCTTGGTCGTCCTCCCTCGACTGACCCTTGCACTTTATCACAGAAATTTGTGTTGGCAGCATTACAGCATCCAATAGATTCTTCAGCGCCTCATGGTGCTTGACTGGGGCTCCTGAACTCGTCACAAATCCTCTTCTCAGCCATTGAGGTCCATCCAAGTGTACTGCACCATGAGCGTAGGCCGAATCAGTGTAAATGTTTACTCTTCTGTCCTTGGCCAAGGTAAGGGCTCGAGTTAGCCCTATCACTTCTGCCAGTTAAGCTGAGGCAGGTTGAGGAATGATGGCTGCTTCTGCCTCCACCAATGTCCCATCAGGTAGTTGCTCCACTACTGCGTATGAAGCCACGTTACCTGTTGGTCCTCGATAACAACAGCCGTCACAAAAGAGTGTCATATCTGCCTCTGGATCTTTTTCTCCTTCCAAGTCTGATCTTAACTTGGTCTCCTTTCTGGCCATCTCTGCACAGTCGTGGGTGCCTTCATCGTTTGGCAATCCAGTTGCCATATTCACTCCCTGTGAGGTGAAGGATAAGTGGGGCTGTGTCAATGTGTCTGATACCCTAGCTCCTCTCGTAGCTGATAGAGAGAAGGCTTGAGTCTCCAGATATGCGACTACACCATGCTGTGTGTGTATTTTCAATGGGTGGCACATAACTATATATGCGGTCTTTTGGACAGCCCTGACTAGCTCTATGTCCTAGCTCTATGGGGTCCAATCTAGAACTATGGTAAGCCAAAACTGCTCTTCCCTCTCTCCTCATCTGGTATAAGACTGCGTTAACTACCCCCTGTTTTTCCCCTACATCTAAATGGAAGTCAGCTCCATAATCTGGGGCTGCTAATGCGGCTGCCTGGGTCAAACACTGCTTGGTCTTGATGAACGCTTCCTCTCCTTCAATTGTCCAGATCAATTCTGCCTTCAGATTTCGGTTACCCACTTTGGTCAGCATGTCGCGCAGTGGCTGTGTGAGGTTGACATATTCTGTCCAGTCAATCCCAGAAATCCAAGCATTTCTTGGACAATTTTGGGTTTGGGGTAGGTCAGCGCCGCTGATTTCTGTTCAGGTGAAATCTTTTTCTTGTTTCCTGAGAGTACTCTTCCCAGGAATGTCACCTGTCTTCTCCCAATTTGAGTCTTTTGTCTTTTGATCTTGTAGCCACACTCTGCTACTCTCCTTAGCACAGCTTCAGTTGCTGCCAGGCAACTTACTGCTGATGGAGCTGCCAACAGTAGATCATCAACATACTGTATTAGGGTCACTCCTTCTGGCAGTTTCAAATTTTTTAAATCGTCTTTCACTGCCGCATTAAATATGCCGGGGCTGTCTTTGAACCCTTGAGGCATTCGGTTGTAAGTATATCTTTGACCCTGAAATGTGAATGCAAACATCTCTTGACTGACAGGATCAAGTGGCAGACAAAAGAATGCGTTTGCCAGATCCAGTACTGTGAAATACTGGTGTTGTGGGCTTATGTTCTGTAGTGCCACATATGGGTTGGGCACTGCAATTCCTTTCGTCTTTGTGGCTTGATTTACTTCTCTTAAATCATGTACCATCCTCCAACCTTTTCCTCCAGCCTTGGGAACGGGCAATATGGGCGTGTTCCACTGAGATTCTGCTAATCTCAACACTCCTGCTTCAAGCAGGCCATGAATGGTGGCTGTTATCCCTTCCACAGCATCTTTGCTAAGACAATATTGTGGTTTCCACACCGATGGCTGTCCAGATTTCTTTTCTATGGTTACCGAATGGTGTGGAGTGCAGCCGACATCATAGTCGCCTTTTGCCCATAGATGTTCTGGCATTTTATTCAACAAGTCTTCTGCTGCTGGGTGGTCAGTCAACTCATGGCCGTGATGTCTTTCCAATTCTTGCCTCTCCGATACTCCATTCTCTCTGCTGCAATGTGCTATTCTCCAGATTTTCTTGTCTGGACTGTGATGAAGTAGCGGTGAGGCAGTGGAACACCAGTCTGTTATTTCCTGGGCTCTCTTCATCATTGGTCCTCATGAGCGGGCCTCTTGCCCTGCTGCTATGGCTAACGTGACATGGGGTTCACTCTCATGGTGTAGCTCATACCATTGTGCTTGAATTTCAGTGAGTTCACAGTGTGCTGCTACTCCTTCTGCACCCACAAAGATGTCTGTGATCCTGATTGTCTCTTGCACTCCCTCTCGTTCTTGCTCCCATGCGTCCATATGCTCCATATGCTCCCTGGCTGTTGATCCATGGCTTCCAGTCTTGATATGTTTTGTTGACGCAAGGCCGGCCCCTGTCTCCTGGCAACAGCCTGGTCCAGAACACTTCAGTCTTTTCGTCTGGTTCTTCAGAATTCGTCATAAAGAGAATTCTTCCTCCATGTGTCTGCCATGGAGTCAGCGGTTGACCTTTGAATGTAATTCTAAGTCCGTCTGCTGAACATTGAATTTCAGCTCCAACCTTTGTCATCAAATCTCTTCCCATTAAGTTGACAGGGCATTTGGGAGAGTACAGGAATTGATGAAGCAAGCGTTGTTTTCCTAGTGTGGTTTCCAATGGTGTTGTGAATCTCTGCACCTCTGTTTTACCCGAATATCCAACCGTTCTCATCGTCTTATCTGAGAGTGGGGGTGTTTTCCCATTTAGGTTTCGTAAGCATGAGGCTGCGGCACCAGAGTCAACCATCATCTCTGTGTCAACTCCGGCAACGCTACAGGTCACCATTGGTTCTGTGTGAGCCCCGTAAACCACCCATGCTTCTGGATTTTCTGGGCCTCCTCAGTACTCACCCTGTTGGTGAGCCTCCTCCCATTGTCTTTGTGGCATCATGGGCATCTGTTGGCATTGAGGTTCCATGATGGGAGGTGCAGGTGGTCCTGGCGGACCTGGTCTTGGGTACTGCTGACGTTGAGGTGAGAATGGAGCCCGTCGTGGTGACGCACTGAACTGCATTCCTCCTCCCATTTGCCTTGGGCAGTCTCGGGCCCAATGTCCCCATCTCCCACAGGTGTACCATTCATCACATCTGTCAGGGTTTTCTCTGTTTCCTGGTTGGCCATATCCACCTGCTTGGTAACTTCTGCCTCTTCCATATCCTCTGCTGGATGCACGTGCACGTCCTCTGCCTCTGTAAGGCGGAGTCTGGTAATACTCTACCATGGGGGCTGGTACTGCTGGAGGTTGTGGCTGCTGGGCTTCTGCTACTATCATCTGTTTCTTGGCCTGATATTTTCTATTTTGTTCTCTGTCAGCCTCTGCTATTTGGAGCTTCAACAGTCGCTGCGTCATTTTCTTTATGTCATCTTCTCCACTTGTCTCCTCCGCTAGATGCCTTTGGTTGTAGTGAGTAAGGTGTTCTCTCCACATGGCATCGGTCATGTTACTCAATCCCACTACTCCACGCAGCGCTGTTTGTACTGTTGGGGGCAGGCCCTGCTGTACAGTGTGTCGCCATACCACAGTGGTGGCTTCATTGCTGTCATGTCTCCCCCCTGTGGCCATAAACCACTCTACTTCAGCTCTTTTCAGATACTGATGAGCATCTTCTTCTGATTTTATCTTCAGTCCAGAAAGAGAGTTCATATTGGGCTTTGTGGCCCAGATGCCCCTCATTGCCGACCAGAAAACTCCTCGAAAGTTGTCAAATGGGGTTTCATCCCCCCTGTTGGTCGTTCCTGTACTTACCTCCAAAATATTCAATTGGGCTGTTCCTTCTGTGCGGATTATCATAGCACGTATGTCTCCCAATGCCAATTTATCCGCTGCTGTGAGTTTTTCAAAGACACGGATCCACGGATTGGCTCCACCTGCCAGCGGTGGCAGCTCCTTTTCCAGTGCGTCCATGTCTCGATGTCCCCATGGCACAAACTCAGCTTGTCCGTTGGATTTTACCAGCAGGGGGTACTGTTGGGTCCGGGCTAATGGTGTCATCTCAGCTCTTACAGGACACATATGATTTTCATAGCGATCTGGTGGTCTCCTGTTCCTGCTGGATCGTCTGGTAGGTCCTCCAGCTTCTCCTCCTACTCTCTTTCTTCTGTCCTGGTCATCAGTGTTTTCATTGCCACTGGCAGTTCCCATCTGTCTGTTCTTGGGGGTGAGGAGCAAGTAACCTTCTGCTTTATACTCACCCTTCCTCAGGCTCCCTTCCTTTTCCTCTTCACCTTTTTCCTGTCTTATTTTCTTACCTGATATCAATTCTTGATTGTTTCTAAACCACTCTTGTTCCCAGATAAGCTGTTTGTCCAATGTTAGTCCACTCGTTGGGCAACGTTGTTCCAGGGGAAACTTCTCCATTTCCATCTCTTTTTGCCAATGTCTGGCACTCTTCTCTGAATCTTGGAGATCACTTAAGAGCCATGAGGTCTCTCCATCAACTCCGCCCCCCATTGCCCCTTGCTGGTCATTGCAGCTCTCTGGAGTACTCACCTTCAGTTCTGTCATGTCCGTCAGTGGGCTGACGCTTTCAGACTCAGAACTGCTTCCCTCTTCACTCTCCACATTCATCTCCAATGTTCCCCCTTTGACTTTGAACACAGGTGCTTGGATTGAGGGATAGATTGTTCTCTTCACTTTCGCATATGGCGGGGGAGGTGAGGAAAGCTCAGTCTGTCCGTGTGCTTCTGTCAGCACTGACGGGTATACTGGTGTGTAGACAGGGGTGTCAGGTCTGGGAGTGGTGGTGGGTTTGAAGTCAGTCTCCTTCAGGACCACAGGTAGTCCTACTGCCTCTGGAAGGGTGTTCGGGTCGACCGCCTTCCAGTAAGTGAGCAGACGCTTGGTATCTGCACACCTCTTTTCTTCGATGTTACGGGTCCTTCTCCTGCCTAATTTGTTCAAACGACTGGCTCCCACATGATCTGCAACGGCGTTGTTTCTAGCTTTTGCAGCTTCTCTCCACACCTTGCATCTGTGTTCAGCCGTGGGCGCCGTCACCGTTGGAAACCACCCGTTCCTCTGCCACTTCTTCAGATATTTTCTCATCCGCTCCCATTCCTTTCCCCTCTCTTTGGGCACTGTTTGGTCCTCCATCCTTTCTCTGGCTCTTCCCAACATTTCCTGAGTAGTTAACACGACCATTCTATCGCCTAGGAGAGTTCAACGATCTCTCAACTATTGTAGCGTCGTCCGCGTCAAAATTGATTCTTCGGAACTGTGTAGAAAATTGTAAATGTACCAAAATTAGTCAATACAGGATATATGAAGGAATTGTGAACCAAAACTGAAGTTAGAACTCTTAAATCAAACTCAACATCTAAATCAGAATGAAATTCAAGATCAAAATCAAATTCCGAATCAGAATTCAAAAGGTTTAAAATCGAAATTTAAAATTTAAAAATAATAATTAATAATCAATCAATCAAAAAATCAATTCAAATTCAAAATCAAATTAAAATGATCTAAATCGAAATTAAAATTTTAAAAATCAATAATTAATCAATTAAAAACGAATTAAGATTAAAATTCAAAATCAAGTTAAAATGTAAATTCTAATTCAATAACAGTATTCAAGATTAACAGCATTCCAACAATTATGAATGCTGATGTTAAATTAAGCTATGAGTTTTCACTGTTAATTTAACATCTCAATTACATGTTGTCTCCATGAAGTTAAGCAGATGAGACTGAGGACAACTATGTAGAAGAAAAGATGTTCACTTTGTCTAATATGTAGCTTGACAGAGTTCTCATGTGTGTCCTGGTGTTCTCATGTTTCCTTACCTCCTCATCCCTCACTCCCTATCCTGGTGTTCTCATGTTTCCTTACCTCCTCATCCCTCACTCCCTACCCTGGTGTTCTCATGTTTCCTTACTTCCTCATCCCTCACTTCCTACCCTGGCGTTCTCATGTTTCCTTACCTCCTCATCCCTCACTCCCTACCCTGGTGTTCTCATGTTTCCTTACCTCCTCATCCCTCACTCCCTACCCTAGTGTTCTCATGTTTCCTTACCTCCTCATCCCTCACTCCCTACCCTGGTGTTCTCATGTTTCCTTACCTCCTCATCCCTCACTCCCTACCCTGGTGTTCTCATGTTTCCTTACCTCCTCATCCCTCACTCCCTAACTGTCGGTGCCGGTTATTAGCATGACGTCATCCAGCTAGCCAAACCTGTCTGGTGTACAGCTAGTACAGAAGCTTCATGTACTGCTTCCCTTTCCCGCGAGTCTGCTGTCTGATTGTGAGGTCAGGCTGATCTGATATCAGCTCTTTGGCTGCAGAATCTCCGCCAAAGTTCTCCTTTCAAACGGGTCTTGGAGGAGGAATGCTCGCCTGTAGAGACTTCTCCTGACGAGAACACTCAGCTAGGGGGGCCAGATCGTTCTGGCCCCCCTAGCTGAGTGTTCTCGAGGACGAGCAGGAAAAGCATATTTTTGCCCAGATATCATATTTTACACATATTACTGGGTACATTCCATAGTTCAAAAACACAAATATTGACAATTTGTATAATTTATGATTATTATAATTTTTATATATTTATATATTTTTATATATATTTTTTTGTGTGGATCAAGGTGGGGCCAGGCCCCATGGCCCTCTATTGGCCAGCTGCCACTGTTGCGTTCTATGATTTGTGTGATCCAAGCAAAGGGCCATAAGTAAAGGGGTAGAAGTGGTGAAAGGCCATTGCCCCCCCACTTTGCGGCCCTGGTCTGATTTGGCGTTGTGGCTGGTGGGATCCATCACAGGATGGTCTTACTGACCGTATCTAACTGTATCTAACCTCTTCCTGCAGTGAGGTCCTGAAGCCGACCTGTTCCACACATTTCTTTACAGTACAATAAAGGGTTCTGCTATGCTTCATTCCAAATCAACAATTTTCTTGTGTTTTTCTTTTCTTTATGTGCAGCGTGGGGGTCATGGTGTGCTATAGTGAAGGCTCACAGTGTGGTGCTATTTAGAATCACATCTGTCTGCAGCCTGCATTAACATCCCTGAATGCATGCAAGCTTAGAGCAACAGCCACACTAATGAATGAAGCAGGACTGCTGTTATCCCAACACGTTGTCCTGCAGAACACATCCAAACACTTGCTTTCACACTGTTTGTATTCAATGAAATGCTTGTGGATGTCTTTTGTACTAGTGTCATGCTTTCTGGTGAAAATGGAAAATATAATGAAATCCTTTTTTTTTAAATATCACAAGACCTGAAAATTTGTTTTCCACATTTTGTAAGAAAAAGAGTAAGTCTCCACAAATGTCTTTTCTCGCCCAATAATTCATCTTCCTGTTGGAATCCTAATAAGGATGGTTGTTAGCACTGAGGTTGTGCTTCAGATCCTGCCATGTAGCCCTGGACCCTTTTCCTCTTTCATGCTCCTGAGTCTAACAGAAGACAACATGAATGTGTAATTACAGCATATTGTGTCTGGCAGCCATGGCAGTGGGCGCCTGTCCACTCGCATTAAGGCGACTTAATTGTGTGAACATCTCAAGACAGAAATGGTTTTAATGATTTTAGCCTTGGGGGGGGGGGGGGGGGTCTGTGAGTTATGGTTAGATTCTGAAATAGCCTCCCTCAATATATATCCGTTGTAGTATTCTCAAGCTTAAATGTGTGTTGTTGTTTCTCTGCTTGACTGTATGTATCACTATGTTTTTATCACCAGTTACTCCGCTGGTGGTTGTTAGCATGCATGTGTTTTGGGGTATGTCCATATGAATATATGTCACACAGAGATAGTTCCATAAGTTACACACATATGTGCCTCTGTGTGTGTGTGTGTGTGTGTGTGTGAGTGTGAGTGTGTGTGTGTGTGTGTGTGAGTGAGAGTGTGTGTGTTATGTGAGCTGGCTGGGAGGCTGAAGCAGGCAGCTATTAGCATGGTACATGATCCCTGGTGAATTGAAGGCTTATCAAAGAGAAGCTGGAGAATTGATGTGTTGAGTTCCTCCCTCCTCTGAAAGCGACCTTGTCCCTCCCTGTTCCTCTACACTCCTCCATTCAGCCTTCAAAATGGCTCAGTGTAGTGCAATACTGGTAGGAAGACTGCTAATGTATGCATGCACACACACATATACACATCCACCTTCTATTAGGCACATGTGTTCCCACAAATGTATGTCCATGCTTGTCTGGGTGCTGGTGCACTGAGACACGCAAGAAAACAAATACATGCTTTTGACTTGTATGAGGATCCATTGAAACTGCTACATACTACATACTATACCTATGTACAGCTTTGGAACTATGTTTTACTGCACTACAGTCATCTGACCACTAGAGTTCTAGCTAGGCTGAAATAAAGATAAAGACACTTACAGAATGTTCAGTCACCCGCTACTACATTCAAATACTACTCTCACATGAATGTATTAGTATTAACAATCCAAAGAATATGATTAATACAAGATTAACAGCTAAACTCTGCTAATGGAACTTACTGTACTTTTACTGTACTCCTACAGTGCCTTTGGAATGACCTTCTTTCATGCATAATTCATCCGTACAGTGTGGTCTGGTCTTCATCAAAGTCACTATAGAAGACAAATATACTGTTTGTAAAACAATGGCACTCAATTAATAGTTTTCCAAATTGGCATATTTATCAAATAATCTGGAAATTAAAATTGCCAATCGAAAATAGTATGTGAAGCTCTTCACAGAAAGATGTCCTATCAATGAGCTGAAGCTGGAGTTCATTCTTACTGTATTCTGTACAAAACACATGACAAATATTAGTTGCTGACACTCATCACATGCTTATGTGTTCCATCGTTGACATGTGCTGTCAGAGTACTTCATATGAAGCAAAATAGAAAAAAGGGGGAGAACCCAGGGTTACATGTATTATATATATAATAATATTTATTACAGGGTTACATGTATTATATATATATATACTATTTATTACAGGGTTACATGTATTATATATATATAATAATATTTATTACAGGGTTACATGTATTATATATATAATAATTCTATGTATTACTGGGTTACATGTATTATATATATACTATTTATTACAGGGTTACATTTATTATATATATATATATCATAATATTTATTACAGGGTTACATGTATGATATATATATACTATTTATTACAGGGTTACATGTATTATATATATAATAATAGTTATTACAGGGTTACATGTATTATATATATAATAATAGTTATTACTGGGTTACATGTATTATATATAATAATATTTATTACAGGGTTACATGTATTATATATAATAATATTTATTACTGGGTTACATGTATTATATATAATAATATTTATTACTGGGTTACATGTATTATATATATAATAATATGTATTACTGGGTTACATGTATTATATATATAATAATATTTATTACAGGGTTACATTTATTATATATAATAATATGTATTACTGGGTTACATGTATTATATATATATAATATGTATTACTGGGTTACATGTATTATATATAATAATATGTATTACTGGGTTACATGTATTATATATATAATAATTATATGTATTACTGGGTTACATGTATTATACATATAATAATATTTATTACAGGGTTACATGTATTATACATATAATAATATTTATTACTGGGTTACATGTATTATATATATAATACTATTTATTACAGGGTTACATGTATTATATATATAATAATAGTTATTACTGGGTTACATGTATTATATATATAATAATATTTATTACAGGGTTACATGTATTATACATATAATAATATTTATTACTGGGTTACATGTATGATATATATATACTATTTATTACAGGGTTACATGTATTATATATATAATAATAGTTATTACTGGGTTACATGTATTATATATATAATAATATTTATTACAGGGTTACATGTATTATATATAATAATATTTATTACTGGGTTACATGTATTATATATAATAATATTTATTACTGGGTTACATGTATTATATATATAATAATATGTATTACTGGGTTACATGTATGATATATATATACTATTTATTACAGGGTTACATGTATTATATATATAATAATAGTTATTACTGGTGTTGGGGTCTGAGCATATGGCTGCACATGTGCTGTGAACAAAGAAAATCAGGCCTTCCCTTTTGCAAGCAAAGGTTTCATCCTGATTGTGGTTTGATGAGCACCAAACCCCCTCTGAAGGACTTTCACATTAGGGTGTGAATTACCCCCCCCCCCAAAAAACTATGGTTCCTGAAGTCACCTGAGAGCACCGCTGCAACCTCATTGGCCGAGAGCCAAGACAGCACCAGGACCCCTGTGGTTCAGCCACTGTTCGACAAAACTGACTGCAGTTCACACCTCCACGCTTTTTCCCTTCGACCTCGGTCGAGCAAGGGAGCAATCGCTGTTCTTCACCCTGGACATCCGTCCCTGGGACGCAAGGAGACGCATCAGCTTTCTCCCCCCCCCAGCATCGCGCTGTCGACGAAAGCCTCGAACCCTCACCAAACCCTGACAGGTCTTATGCTATCTTCGCTGGCCGAAGTAGCCGTGTTGTCTTTTTGAGTCAAGGCCCTCTCACTCCACCAGGACGAATCTCTTCCACGATTCCTCCCCGTGTTGTTGTTTTTCTTTTGCGTGCACATTCCGGCAGAAAGAAGCGGAAACCTCCCTTCTTCCCCGATGACTTCCCTTCAAGACCACGCCGTCTTAAGCTGAAGTAAGATCATCCTCTCTGCAGCGAGGATTGATCACGTCCAGCGCCAGCTCCAGAACGAGCCGCGTCAACGGACCGAAACAGCCGCCGCTTAAACAGCCGCGCTGATCTACAAGCAGCCCCACTTTTTCCTTCAGGACAAAGAAAGCACGATTCTCAGCGGCCACTCTCCCCGCCACAAAGAAGCGTCTCCAACGTAAGTTCTTTGTGCATCTGGGCTAGCTTAGCTTAAATTAACTTAAAGTTCATTCAAGTTAATTCATGTATATGTTGATATTCCCGTGTTTTTGTGTGTTTCGTTACTATTGCGTAATATCAAGGTATTGCGCAACACTCAGCGGGCCCCAGCTCCGCTCCACTGTGCATTGCCCGTATTCTGTTCGCGTTAAAGACACCGTCGCAGTATACGGAGGTAAATACACAAACCTCACGGACCAGAGAAGTTCCGTTTTGTATTGTGTATTAACTGCATTGACTGTTTTCTTTGGGATTATTTTCATTCATTTGTATTCAACTTTGTGGGATATTTCTCTCTTCATTAACTCGGCTCTGTGAGTGAGCTGAGGGCCGTGTTCATCACTGTGTAAGCTGCCGACAGTTCAAGACGACAACGGTATGCTTATGCATGAGAGAATAACGTACTTATGCTCCTCAGGATATCGCAGCAGAAGTTTGATTTATGTTGACTTACGATTTCTCTCCACCTTTTCTTGGCTCACCCTCCTGCCAACACAGCAGGAGGTGACCCCCTCTCTCTCTGACCCTCTCTCTCTCACACGTGCTCACACACAGCGACCCCCCCCTCTCCTCCGCCAGTTTGCCCAAGTCACTCGACTAGGCCATCTAGTGGTGGGTCACGGTAGCATCTTAAGGTTCACCCCCCCCCCCCATTTTGTCTAAGTCCCTCGACTACGCCATCTGGTGGTGTTTCAGCGGTAATACCTTAAGCCCTTCCCCTTTTAACCCACAGTCTCACCCCCCTTCTGCTTGGTGGCCAGCGGCCATCTTTGTAGTCTTTGACTGTGAGTGTTAAGGGCCCTCACCCCCCTTCCTTTTATACGCAGACACACACACACACACATACACATACACACATACTTATATACACACCCTCCTCCTCTTTTATTTCATTTCTTTAGATATTAGGTACATAAGATTGTATAATGGCGTTTGTTGATTGCGATATTAATTGATCTGATCTTTTATTATTCTAATTTAATAAACTCTAGTATACTTTAAAGAGCAGTCGTCTGTGATTAATGGTGCATATGTATGTGATGATCTGTATGTTGTAGCCTGCGCTCGGATTCCACACCTTCACTGTCACTGATGAGTGACTACTAATTATGAGACTTAGTTTTATCGTTTGGTTATCGGTCCCTGTTCACAGGGTGGTGCCCCGTTATTATTAATAATCATTAATAATTGTTATTCACATTAATAATTCTATTGATGTCAAGAATTCAGTTTCTTAAAGCTGATAACTCAAACACCAGCCCCTATTGATCCCAACACTGGGTTACATGTATTATATATAATAATATTTATTACAGGGTTACATGTATTATATATAATAATATTTATTACTGGGTTACATGTATTATATATAATAATATTTATTACTGGGTTACATGTATTATATATATAATAATATGTATTACTGGGTTACATGTATTATATATATAATAATATTTATTACAGGGTTACATTTATTATATATAATAATATGTATTACTGGGTTACATGTATTATATATATAATATGTATTACTGGGTTACATGTATTATATATAATAATATGTATTACTGGGTTACATGTATTATATATATAATAATTATATGTATTACTGGGTTACATGTATTATATATATAATAATTATATGTATTACTGGGTTACATGTATTATATATATAATAATATTTATTACAGGGTTACATGTATTATATATATATAATATGTATTACTGGGTTACATGTATTATATATAATAATATGTATTACTGGGTTGCATGTATTATATATATAATAAGATTTATTACAGGGTTACATGTATTATATATAATAAGATTTATTACAGGGTTACATGTGTTATATATAATAATATTTATTACTGGGTTACATGTATTATATATAATAATATTTATTACTGGGTTACATGTATTATATATATAATAATATTTATTACTGGGTTACATGTATTATATATATATAATAATATTTATTACAGGGTTACATTTATTATATATAATAATATGTATTACTGGGTTACATGTATTATATATATACTATTTATTACAGGGTTACATGTATTATATATATAATAATATTTATTACAGGGTTACATGTATTATATATATATAATAATTATATGTATTACTGGGTTACATGTATTATATATATAATAATATTTATTACAGGGTTACATGTATTATATATATATAATAATATTTATTACTGGGCTACATGTATTATATATATAATATGTATTACTGGGTTACATGTATTATATATAATACTATTTATTACTGGGTTACATGTATTATATATAATAATATTTATTACTGGGTTACATGTATTATATATAATAATATTTATTACTGGGTTACATGTATTATATATATAATAATATGTATTACAGGGTTACATGTATTATATATATAATATTTATTACAGGGTTACATGTATTATATATAATATTTATTACAACATTTATCAAGTGAGATTTCATCTGCAAAGTAAATACAGTCATTAGATAAATATAATATCTCAGAGAAAGAGTGTCTGTAGAAGTATAAAATAAAACCACTTTACAGGTCTGAGTGGCCCAAGACCTCCTCCTCCTCCTCCTCCTCCTCCTCCTCCTCCTCCTCCTCCTCCTCCTCCTCCTCTGTGCTCTACTTCTCATATGAACACTTACTTTGGGAAACATCTTTGCAGAACTTCGAAGGTAAATATTGATATCAAATTAATTTCTTTCAGCCCAGTGCATCTACAGTATGTTTATAGCCTAAATACATCCAGGGTGTGTGTATCTAGCTAAGCACCAGACTGGAGACAGTTTAAAGAATACTGAGCATCCACTTTAAAGCTGTTACCTGCACAGGGTCATATATTCATTCGTCACAGAGCAGCGTATTCAGTCTCATGCTTTCTTCAACAAAGTGAGGAAATGAAAGCAAAAGAAATTGCAGAAAGTCTGTTGAGATCCTTCCTGGTGACTGATACTGTCCTCAGCTCACCTCGTGTTTACGTTGTACTACCGGACATTGTTCTTGATGTCCTGCCAACTGTGTTACAGCCCTTGTGTGGGAGTTGTTGGTTGATTGTTCAAAGTCACCGCCACTTTATCAGTAAGCACTCACTGTTTGCACTCCCTAACAAACACTTATCACCAAGTCCGGTGTCTCCACTGCTGCTCACCCATTTCACCTTGTCTGGCTTTCTCTGCACAATATTAACCTTTCTGCCAATTCCAGACCTTGTCAATGGTGTGTATGCAAACATGCAACCTTTGATATCTGCGGTTACACTTGTGGTCAGTCTTCCTAAGAAAAATGTCATGACTCACAAAACCAACCCGTCGCGGATGTTTACGTTTTCCTTGTGGAGATAGCCACTCACCTCATGTGACGCCAGTGATTTACGTGGGGAAAGTGAACGACCACCACTTGGCCCTCTCATCACCAGGAAAGTGCCCTTGAGCAAGACCCTAAACCGGCAGCTGCTTGAGGCGAGCTGCAGCTGCCAAAAGACCAGTGACCTTAAGATGTATGCTCGCCTGCTCACTGACAGGTTGCCAGCTCTCACGCTTTTGGTGTTTGACACCAGCTTTCTCACTTCTCTTACTATTCAGCAGCTACTCTGCTGACCTGTGGTCCATACAATGAATGTAATCACAGATAGCCAGAAGCACACATTTACATGCGTAAGTAGGCAGAGGCGTCCCTCATTCAATCTGTTCTGCAATTTCACATATATTACAAACTGAAATGCCCATAAAGATATGACTTCCAATGCAAGTCTGTGACGGGTTGATGAGGCTAACCAACAGCCAGACTCAGGATCAGAATAGAGCTGGTCTGGTGAGATGTCCTGTATCTCCGCATTGATCTGTGTGATGGAATGCCCAGCTCTGGTTGCTGTGAAGTGACAACTTTCCCAACCAGTAATAGTACAAATACATCAAACCTGTCATAGAATACAGAAAATAAACTTGACTTCATTTAGAATTGATGCCAACAAGGTTCAGAGCTCGTTGCATGGATCCTGGCAGAACAATCTCACTGCAGCTCTTCTGAAGCTCTCAATCATACAACTTCATCGGTATATGGACTTTACTCAGTTGTTGCAGACTTTAAGATTTCATTATTTTTCTGAGCAATTCTAGGAGTTCACATCCATGTTGTGTTAAAAGTTGAGCACCAGAGTTCATTCTTAACCTTTGAAACAGCTGTTGACAAAATAATCTGAGCACAAAGTCTGTTTCGAAGCTGTGTAGAGCTGATCAACTTTAAGACAATGTGATGTACTTAAAGTGGACAAAACATTAATTTCAATTTAATTGAATTTAAATTCAGTAGTTACAGCAGGGAGAAATCAATGTGCATCCAATGAAGATCAATGTATGTGATGGAGAGTTCCAGAGCATCCATGACTCTGCTTTGTCAATCATTGTTTCTAAGGCGTGAGTCTAAGAGCCAATGTTAAAGCTTGGCATGTTAGTTGATTGTTTGGGACACAGTCACTAACCCCACTGTCACTGTCACGATGACCCCACTGCACAGCAATCCCACAGTTGAGCTATGAAGACCAGGCTGTACAGCACCATGTCAAGTGAAATGGTCTAATATTGCATGATCATTTGGAAGTACCGTTTCTGGTCAAAGGTGGTTCTTGACAGAAGCCTTTGTCACATTAGAACACTGCATATTGTCATATTCATGTTTACGTTTGAGGCTTTACTCGTGCACATGTTATGTTGCTGAGAAAGGTCTGCTGGTTTATTCTGCCATTGAAAGTAATCACACTTGTGTCTTGATTTCTTCAACATGGCGGGACATTTAAGTGAAACCCGCTGGTGAAGAGCAGCGTCTGCAATCATCCTGACAGCACATGAATGCACAATTATCCACTGAGACCCACAGGGATGGGTCGGCCTGACAGCTATGACTGAGTCTGCCTATGTGTCTCTGGATGACTGTCAATAGAGGGCTGCTGGGATCAACAGAGTCCCTCTGTGATGATGGGAGCAGCTCGTTGGACATGCCTCGGAGGACAGATGCGCAACAAGTGTTGTAGTGTCATGTGCACACATACACAAATGGACAGATTGACCTGTTGTTAATCAGGCACATGCCAACATGATGCCTTTCGGTTACTCACAAATGGCTGAATGAGCTTGTGTGTGCGTGTGTGTGTGTGTGTGTGTGTGTGTGTGTGTGTGTGCGTGTGTGTGTGTGTGTGTGTTCTCTGTAGTGTGGTGCACAGCCTGGCACAATGCTGAACAGATGTAAATCCAACAAGCCTGACATTCCCTCCAAACTGACCCCTAGAGTGAGCCTTCCCACCCCCAACACACACCAGCACACACACAGCTCATGTACACACTCACCCACCTCCTTCCCGCCAATATCTATCATAGCCTCAACACACACACACACACACACACACACACACACACACACACACACACACACACAATGCCTGAGCGTGTGCTCCATGTCCAGCCCCACGTCACACTCCCCTCCTTAGTATAATGGGAGGTTAGGGACACACAGTGGCCTTGTGTCAGGCACATGGCAGACCATTATGTGTGCGTGTGTTTGAATCATCAGGCAGGTGCTTCTTTTGTCTCTGAGACAGTAGCGCTCGTCCAGACAATAGTCCAGAATGGACAGTTGCCGTATACACAATATCGTGGCCCATCAGCCCCGTGGCCCGCGGTTTGCTGCCTTACGTTGTAAACGAGGGGAGGGGGGGGGGGGGTCAAAGGCTACTCAGTTGACAGACAGACAGACAGACAGACAGACAGACAGATTGGCAGACAGATTGGCAGATTGACAGGATGGCTGGCAGCAGGCTCTTGAGAGGTGGACTAGTCGTGCATTTGGAATTGAATAGATCTGATCTGACCGACTGATGGATGGTGGTACACTCAGCTTTGTTTCCTGGAGGACCTGTTACATATGTTGAACAGAAGTAATCCAAAAGAAGCAACAAATAAGCATTATGGATTCATTTTCAACCTATTTATTTATTGGAAAAGATGCTGACAGAATGCAGAATCAATTCTAATGTGTTATTGAATTAGCAATACAAAAAAATAAAAAGAGCAGAGGCGTAGTAATTATTGCTGAGGGTATGCTTGGCAATGAATTCAATGCACAGATATTGAATCTAGGAGATGTGCTGATGGGAGTTGCTGACATGAAAGCAGAAGGAAATGGCACAGAAAGAGCATTTTTCTCTGTATGTGCACCAGATATGTTTGATGCTGAGTTGTATCACTAATTAACGATCTAATACTCCAATGATCTGAATTTGCTCAGGAGGGTTATTTTAATCCTGTCTGCCTCGACTCCTTGAGTCCAGAGATCCCTTGCATTACAGAAAGCGGCTGCAGGATGCTCAGTGGACGTCTCTGTGAGATAGTTACTGGGATTCCTTCACGATACCAACTCTCTCATATCAACTATATTTTGATTTCATTTCATCGAGCATCATTGCTGTGATTTGAGACACGTCATTAAGAATCAGTCGTCACACAATCAGGTTGGTGAGAAACCTGGAAAAACACAGCAGGCTCCAGGCTTTCTCCAGGTTTAATCATCAATATGATTAAACCCAACTTTAGTTAGGAAGCTGGACCATGTGATCACATCATCAACTGCAATAATAAAGGGCTGAAGTTGAAGAACACAGAGCTAACAGAGCTAGTTGGTAGTCTCTCATATTTCTGTGTTGTAATCATGACTTTAAGTGATGAAAATAAAAATAAGAATCTCGGGAAGTCAATGGCTGCACTAAACCAACTAATCTATATAAATCATGCTGCTGAGATTGTTCCAAAACCAGACCCAAGCTTTCATCCTTTGTTCAACCCTCTTCATTCACCCCTGTGTCTGTTGACCAAAGCAAAACATGTCTGACCACCTGCTGCCCAAATGGCCGGCATGTGTCCAGCCTGTGGTCACCACTGCAGAACAATATGGATCCACCAAAGAAAGTAAGAGGGATTTTGTCCCCCTCATGGCCGCGTGTTCTCACGCCATCCTCCTCCTCCCACACACCTCCCTGACCTCATTGCATACACTTGATCAACTTCCTTGTGTGTGTGTTGTTGTGTCCTGAAGCGTGGCCATCACGAAGTGGTGACCACTCCTCACCAGGAGGCCCATTTCGTCTTGCTGAGCTGACCTGCTTCTCAACTCATTAGTAACATCCATGCACACACAAATGCTTTCAATTACACATTTCACAGCTGCACCAACGCTACTGGTCATTAGAGATGAAGCTGCGTACATGTAGCAGTGGCTGCCTGAGTGAGGTGTGATCTCATTGTGGACAGGAGACAGTGAAGGACATGAATCACTTGTCCATGCCCAGAGGTCGGTCTGCCATGTGCAGGTTAATCCCCTCAGAATGCTGAGGTCAGATCATATCACATCTATGAACACATCTATGAACACTTGTGTTTGTAGACCAGGTCAGACGCCATGTCATACAAACTAGTTATCTTCAAGCATCCAGTGACCAGGGTTACAGGACCTGCTGGTGGGATAGATCTGGCTCAGGTGTAATGGTGCAACGGTGCGCATTAATTTCTTTCAAACTAAAGTTAAGGTCAGCTTTCGGAAAAGATTGTGGGTTGGGTCCAAAGAGTTGTTTGTGATGTAAAATAACTACGTTTGTTTCATAACTTACGTTTGTGGCGTTAGTATGTAACTTACATAACAAAAGAGAACTAAGTCAACATTGACATGTGACTTTCATGGGACACGAACTGCGGCCTCCTGGGTGAAAGTCCTGTGTTGGACCTATAATGACATCCTTGCTGCTGTTCTAAAAGTCACACCTGATCCTGTCTCACTCAGTGTCCACTAACACACTGTAACGACCACTACCTGGGTGTCTATATAGTGACATCACTCGTCCACCCATGTGAGTCAGAGTTTACATCTGTAGGGGAAGACGCAGGTCGGAGCTGTTGTACCTAGTTTTCCAATATTAGTCTCTTTTTGCCTGCAGAAACCGAGACCTGTATCGCTTAACGTCTGCCCTGAATAGAACTACAGCTGAGGGACAAAGGTTTTGTCTGGTGGTCATCCCTTCCACTCTAAAGACTCCCCGGAGATCCACCGCATCTCTACAACACACACAGACCACTGTGCTTCTAAAGGCCCCTGATGGACAGATTGAGGACACACAAATACACTCTTATTGTACATGCACAATGATAAAGGGTTAATTGGTAATGGTCAAGCAGACTTTGGGTTGTCTGCAATGAGGGGGCACATTTGTGTGTGTGTATGTGTATGTGTGTGTATGTGTGTGTGTGTGTGTGTGTGTGTGTGTATGTGTATGTTTCCTTCTTTACATTCCTTCACGCTGCGCTCCAGTAGTCGTGGGCCGTTCAGAGCAACCCAACAAACCACTACGGGAGACAGCACAGAGCAGCACAGAGCAGCACATCACCAGCCTGTAGTGTGGCGTGAACTGCAGGGAAGCAGGAACTTCCAACATGGCCACTCGGCCAGGTATGTGTGGAGACTGCAAACTCGCATACTCAGTTAAGGGACGATTTTCACCGCCTGGAGTCTGAAGTCCGGAAAAGGGAACAGCTGATCGACGGATTCGTATCCGTAGCAGCGGCCCAGGCAAAGCATATCTCATCTATGCAATCTCAACTGGTCTCGGATACTGCGGACACTATTCCCTGGCTACCCGGCCCTGCGGACGGGGAGTGTAGTCGGTCCTCCGACCATGAGCTGAGAGGACCTGCTATAGACCCGACCCATAGCTCCACTCCGAAACCGCCATCCTGGATGGAGGTGGTACGCCGCGGCCTCCCGAGAAAACCAGCTGGGGAGTTTCCGTTAACCACCTCCAACCATTTTGCAGTCCTGACGGAGAATACTCCCTACCGGGCTTCCTCTACCCTTCACCCCTACTCGTTGGCGCAGACGGAGGTAACTCAACGGTTAGATGCAAGGCTTAGCGAGATAGAACGGCGCCGCACCATGGAAGCTAAGACGATGGTGACTGCGGGCGTAACCGATGCGGCCCAAACTCCCGCTATCCGTCTCCCTGCAGCCCCCGAGCAGCCGGGGGGCCGGGTGACTGCTCCCGGGAGGCTTAAACCTGGGGCGGAGCGCTCGACTCACCAGCAGCCACCTCCCGTTACAAACGGGTCTTCCGCACCCAGCAGAGTTCTGGTCATAGGTAGCTCTATTCTGAGAAACGTGAAGCTAGCTAAACCAGAGGCTACAGTGACATGTATACCCGGGGCCAGAGCAGGCGACATTGAGTCCTCTCTGAAAGTACTGGCTAAAGATAACCGTAAATACAGTAAGATTGTTATTCACTGCTCTCTGAGATCACTAAAGTAAATGTGGAATCTGTGTGTACATACGCAAGAGCCATGTCGGACTCCGTAGTTTTCTCTGGCCCCCTCCCGAATCTGACCAATGATGAAATGTTTAGCCGCATGTCATCGTTTCACCGCTGGCTGTCTTGGTGGTGCCCAGCAAACAATATGGGCTTCGTAGACAACTGGGACACTTTCTGGGGGAAACCTGGTTTGCTTAGGAGGGACGGCATTCATCCTACTTTGGATGGAGCAGATCTCATCTCTGCAAATTGTAGGAAATTTGAGCTTAGAACTGTCTGTTATTTAGTAATAATAAAAGTGTTTCATATTTCATAATTAATAATTCATATTTAGGCATAATCATAAGGGTTTGGGAAATGCATAATTAAGATAAGCATAAAGTGTTGTAAGATTAGTAGCTAAAAGTGAAATTAAAAACATAAAGCTCGTGTCTAAGTTACCGAAGCTTAGCTTTATATTGAAGGGAGATTTGTGTTTCAAACAGGAAGTGGGTGGTTTATTTTGAAAGTCTTTTTCTCACGTGGGAGGAGTCAGCTCGTGTGGCTCGCTCTCTCTGTTCTGGCTCTCAGCCAAGAGGCTGTGTTTTTTACCTGAGAGCTGTGTGAGTTTTTTGCAAATGGGGTTTTATTGTTTTGATATTTCATCGAAATAGTGTACTTCAGTGTATAATCGTATGCTTACTGTTGGGATTAAATTCCTTATAATTGTAAATCAGTCTTGGTAGAGTTATTATTAGAGCAGCGTGTCGACTGTAAACACAGCAGCTGGACCATGTGCTCAGGTCTCCTCGGTGGGCTGAGATTCAGCCCCCCACAAAATCTGACCCAGTTTCTGTATGGACCTGGTCCATGACAACCCAGAGATCAGACCAGGAAGCAGAGTTGCAGTCTTACACACTCCTCTGAGCTTCCATTAGAGCAGTTACTAACGCAAAACCACATAGAGACTGTGTCTGCCCCACGGCCACTTAAATTAATTAAATCAAAAATAAACGATCGAGGAGTTAAACAAAATAACTTAATCCAAGTTAAAACTACCGCAACAGTGCAACAAAATAGGATAATTCAATGTGGACTCTTAAATATCAGATCTTTGTCATCTAAAGCTGTACTAGTAAATGAGCTAATATCAGATAATCATATTGATTCATCTCGTCTCACTGAAACCTGGCTGAGTAATGAAGAATGTGTCAGCCTAAATGAATCAACTCCTCCAAGTCATATCAATACTCACATTCCTCGAGGCGCCGGCCGAGGAGGTGGAGTAGCAGCCATCTTTGACTCTAGCCTATTATTAAACCCTAAACCTAAACTAGACTAGAACTCATTTGAAAGCCTGGTTCTTAGTCTTTCACACCTGACGTGGAGAACAATACAGCCAGTTCTATGTGTTATAGTGTACCGGGCCCCAGGGCCGTATTCTGAATTTCTATCGGAATTTTCTCCGTTTTTATCAAGTCTAGTCCTTAAAACAGATAAAGTAATTATTGTAGGTGACTTTAATATTCATGTGGATGTCGAGAACAATAGCCTCAGTACTGCATTTCTTCCCCGGAGTATTTGTGCTTTCTCGCCTCACAGGTTCCCATGACCAGTTTTATCTGGACCCTGGTCCTTCCACCAGCCATGGCCCTGCTGACACCTACTACTATCCTTATTATTAACATTATTAATCCTATTACCGATACCATTAATGCACAGTCCTGACTTTGTTTCTTCCCCGGAGTCCTTGTGCTTTCTCTCCTCACAGGTTCCCATGACCAGTTTCATCTGGACCCTGGTCCTTCCTCCTACCATGGCCCTGCTGACTCCAACTGCTAATATCACTTTTATTATTACTCACATTACTATTTCATATTACCGATACCAATAATGCACATTACTGAGTTTGCTTCTTTACCAGTGTCTGTGCTTTCTCGCCTCACAGGTTCCTGTGTATCCGGGTTATACCTGGACCAGTTCTTGCCTCCTGCCGTGGTTCTGTCATACATTGAATGTGCTGTAATTACATTGAATGTGTTGTAATTCACTATCCTGTTCTACACATGACATCATTGCACTTCTGTCCATCCTGGGAGAGGGATCCCTCCTCTGTTGCTCTCCCACAGGTTTCTTCCTCTTTTCTCCCCGTTAAAGGGTTTTTGGGGAGTTGTTCCTGTTCTGATGTGAGGGTCAAATGTGAGGACGTCAAATGTGTACATATTGCCCTCTGAGGCAAATTTGTGATTTTGGGCTGTACAAAAATAAATTGAATTGAATGTGTGTGTGTGTGTGAGTGAGAGAGAGAGAGAGAGAGAGAACTCTTTTGAATATTTGTTTGAATCCTAACTTCCTCAAGTGGTTATTTTAAAGTGAGGACTTTGTGGTTGAAGTTAGAGCGTCGAGCAGCTTCATCCGGCGTTGGGGGCAGTCGGAGCAGCAGGCTCATGGCCGGCAGATGGCGGGCAGGCTGAACACTGTAAGTGTGCACGTATTCATAAGCGAGTCATGCTTCAGCTACATGCTGCTCAGTCACACACACCAAATGGGATGCAGCTCAATTAGCTGGAGGAAAACAGTGTGTGAAAGCAGCCATGAACATCATCAGAGTGTGCGGAGTCATCAGTCATCAGCCATGTGGTCAGCAGTTCAGCTCCATGCTCAAATGCAAACATTGCATATTCACATGGAGAAGTTCAGTTTTGACTGACTGTGTGTGCGGATGCAGCTACATGTGTGTGGTGACGGGACGCTGCGCTCAACAGTCTGCTTCAAACAAAGTAGTTGCATGAAGGGACGGCCTCAGACCACCTCCTAAAGCAGAAGTCTTCATAGCTGTTTTGAATGGCCACACTGTCATGGCCGTAAGTCAAACTGTGCTACACTGCAAGTATTACAGACATGTAGTACAGACTTGTTTTAGTGTGTGTTTGTTTATATTTCGTCAAATTGTCTCCGCTAAAAGTATGCTGAATGATCTACGACCGGCTCTTGTGTGTAATGTACCCGTGGGTGAACAGACAACTATCGATGGATTACACTGAAGAACACATGAAGATGTTGAAGAACAGGAAGTTCTGCAGCGGCATTATTACATGATTTCAAAGTTGATCTATAGACGTTTACTGTGGATCAGAGATAATGATATCCTCAGGGACGTCTCATGTCTGTGTTCATATTTCACCAGTGGCGGCCGTGCATTTCATACCTGGGCCTTCACTGCTGTCCTGCAGCTGAAATACCACCTTATAACCACATTGTGGCGCCACAGCTCATGTTTAAGGCTGTAACTATGTACGTCTTCGTATTAAACCATTCGGTACGAGTCGTTTGAATAACGCTCGAGCATTTAGAGAATGCAAAAGCCTAAATTCAGGAAAATATAATATTCTCAGCTGGTCTAGCTGTGGGATCCACCGTCATTCCTTAATGACAAGCCGCAACCCAAAGAGATTATCAGGATTTTACTTTCACAATTTGAACGCTGAACGTATTGCTCTGCAGTGTCTTTCCTCCTCTCAGCACTCTCTGTCATGGTGCAGCTCAACTCAGTCAGAATGCATTTTGATTGGCTGAGCTGCATCACGTGATGTGATTCACTACCCATCAGCCTCTACTGGCTGTTAAGTTTCGTTTCACGATAGTCACGTGCTCGCCCACTGACCAATCACAGCACACTCTGCACCTCGCGGGAAAGCTACAGATGAACACTGAGCGGCATGTAATGCTGACGTCATTATAGGCCGGCTAGCAGCCGCTGACACGTCAAAGAATACGCCCAACATGTCAAACTAAAGATCTGATTGGTTGAACACTATGACAATCAACAATATTGTCCCCATTTACTTTAATCTGCACTGGCTGCAGGTGAGGGTCTGCAGGCCTCTGGCTCTGTTCTACCTAGAGACACAGAGGTGAGATCTGATTGGATAAAAGCTCTACTTAAAACAAGCTGCACTGGAAGCAGAGCAACTGAGGAAGACAGGAGCTGTGCAATGAGAACATAAGATAATGGGGAAAATATTTTTATAAATTATAATACATGTAGTGTATTTAAGATTTTTTTTCTATATATATAAATAGCTTTGTGATTCTGTTTAGGTCAGCAGAGAAGGCCTTGCAGGCCCTGACGGCCCGCCACTGCATTTCACTGAGTTATGAGTGAAGATTTTAGACTCAAATTGCCATCCTGCAGTATCTAATCCTCTACCTATACTCTCCAGGAGGCCTGGGAAGACTTGTGTCTCTTTTGTCTTCGTCCTTCCGTATGTCCATGTCTATTGCAGACCATATCCTGTGTTCTCCCCATGGTTACAATGCAGCCTGGAATGAAGAGTTACATTAGCAAAGAGCAGAGAGAGTGAAAGCTGGAGCTCTAGCCGTTCCTACAGCTCCACATCCCCTTATTCTGCTCTAATCGCTCACTCACCACTTTATTCGGCACACCTGCTGAATGACATGTGCTTGTTGGTCCTACCCATCCACACATTTCAAAGGCACTTTGACCAGGATTGATAGATGAGATACACTGCTTTAGGCCACAATTACCCAGAATCCAATTCTGTTCATCCTTGTAAAAAAGTTATGCGTCCCCAAAAAGGGACATTGGGCCATATCATCACCATCGTCATACAATATGTTACCATGTGGCCCACTGAGTGGAGTACAGCTTGGCATTGATAGTTGATCTTTTTACTTTGGAAGGCTGCAGTTTGTATTTGTTTTGGAAAGGTCCCAGATATTCCCAACCCAAACCCACAGCTCATCATGCGTCACAACACAAACGATGGCTCCTTTCAATCTATTTCATTTTGCTTGCATCACAGTGTGTGTGTGTGTCTCTCTGTGTCTGTGTTTGAATGTGTGTGTCTGTCTCCACGTTCACCAAACTCATGTCCATTGTTCCCCAGAATCTGTCCTGCTGCTGCCTTTGTCCACTGACACGACTGGCAACCAGCCATGTATTGTAGCATCTGCACCCACACAGACACACAGACACACACACACACACACACACACACACACACACACACACACACACACACACACACATATGCAGATGGATATACTGGACTATGCAGATGAGAATATGAAAATGACCTTGTTTAATTCCATGAACTGTCTTTTCTACTCATGTGGTCACTGTGTAATCAACCTTGTATGTGTGTGTGTGTGTGTGTGTGTGTGTGTGAGTCCATACCCTGTGTGGAAATCAAACTTTATTGTTTTATGTACGTTGTAAATGAGGTCCAATTAGAAACACCTCTCAATATAATGTGTTCCAACACAACAACACCTTGAACTGACCTCAGTAATAAACACAGAGCTGAGTTAACACATTTCTGCCAGCAGAAAATGAACACGATAACATTTGTAACATGTACACACTGTATACACACTATTGAATTGCATTAGATTGGAAATGTGTGCCTAATGAAGTGACCAGCGAGTGTGTCCTTTAGTACACCTCCACGTGGGGGAATGTTGGTTCCTTATTTGAACAGATCTGAATATTCGTCCCCTCGGTGACTTGGTTCTTATGAAGCATTTACATACATGTTGACATACACTGTACACACACTGTATACACACTGTACACACACAGTATACACACTGTACACACACTGTATACACACACTGTATACACACTGTATACATACTGTACACACACTGTATACACACACTGTATACACACTGTACACACACGGTATACAAACACTGTATACACACTGTACACACACTGTATACACACTGTACACACACCGTACACACACTGTATACACAGTGTATACACACTGTACACACACTGTACACACACCGTACACACACCGTACACACACTGTATACACACACTGTACACACACTGTATACACACACTGTATACACACTGTGTACACACTGTACACACACTATACACACACTGTACACACACTGTACACGCACTGTATACACACTGTGTACACACTGTACACACACTGTATACACACTGTATACACACTGTACACACACTGTATACACACACTGTACACACACTGTATACACTCACTGTATACACACACTGTACAGACACTGTATACACACACTGTACACACACACTGTATACACACACTGTACACACACTGTACACACACACTGTATACACACTGTACACACACTGTATACACTCACTGTATACACACACTGTACACACACTGTATAAACACACTGTACACACACACACACTGTATACACACACTGTACACACACTGTACACACACTGTATACACACACTGTATACACACACTGTACACACACTGTACACACACACTGTATACACACACTGTACACACACTGTACACACACTGTACACACACACTGTATACACACACTGTACACACACTGTACACACACACTGTATACACACACTGTACACACACTGTACAAACACTGTATACACACTGTACACACACACTGTACACACACTGTACACACACTGTATACACACTGTACACACACTGTACACACTGTATACACACACTGTATACACACTGTACACACACGGTATACAAACACTGTACACACACTGTACACACACTGTATACACAGTGTATACACACTGTACACACACCGTACACACACTGTACACACACTGTATACACAGTGTATACACACTGTACACACACTGTATACACACTGTACACACACTGTACACACACTGTACACACACTATATACACACTGTACACACACTGTACACACACTGTACACACACTGTATACACTCACTGTATACACACACTGTACACACACTGTATACACACACTGTACACACACACAGTATACACACACTGTACACACACTGTACACACACACTGTACACACACACTGTATACACACACTGTATACACACACTGTACACACACTGTACACACACACTGTACACACACTGTACACACACTGTATACACACACTGCATGCACACACTGTACACACACTGTACACACACTGTATGCACACTGTACACATACATTCTGTTTAGTTAGTAAAATGCTTTTGTGTCAAAAGCACAATCAGCAAAGATCTGACGGCGAGTGTGTGGAACAGACACGTCTGACCTCAGAGAGCGAGCTGGAGGATCAGGGTGGAGGAGTTCAGCCTCAGATGAAGCAGTCTGACCGTGCGCTGCTCTGTAGGTAAGACTGAGAAGTGATGAAGAGATGTGATGAGGGTGATGTGAGACTGTCCATATGACCTGCTGAGTATTATAGCGTCAGCATTCTGGATCGCCTGCAGACGACTGAGTGAGGAGGAAAGTTAGTTGCAGTGTTCAATGTGAGAAGAGATGAAGGCTGCATTAACATGTCTAGTTGGGTTCTTGATACATATCTCAGTTAACTTCATTTATTCAGTGGAAGAAACAGGATCTAGTCAGCTGCTTGTAGGTGCAAGATACGAGCTTGGGAGCATTTCGATTGCCTCTCAATGACTCTCAACATATTGTTAACTAATGATGTCAACAGTGCAACTACAGCCAAAGTGCTGAAAGAACTCACAGTGTTGAAGAGGGAAGCCGAGGTGCCACGCTTCCACGACGACGCTGTCAGTCGCTGTTATCGGCTGTAGCCGCCGTATGAGAGCAGAGCAGAGAGTGACTTCATGCTCTGCTCAGGTAGACATTCCTCCACTATACCTTTCCTTAGAACATCATTGTTTGCTGCTGTAATATTGTTTCGAGTGTTAAATACAGCTCCTTAGAAATGTGTTTAAACGATCAGGATTGATCAAACACCACCCCGATATTACAGAGGTTGGACTGGGCAGCAGAGGAAAGTGGCCCAAGACTTTGCATGATCATGAGGCCAAGGTTTTCTGGAGCAACAACAAAAACAGCATTGAGCTGTGTAACATGTTCTGCCATCCAGTCCCTAATAGCATGATAATCTAGGAGCCTAACAAACCCAAAAGTTGGATAGATAACAGGGGCCCCAGGACCGAGCCCTGCGGAACACCACAAGATGGTGGAGAGGTATCAGACACAAGGTCTCCAACAGTGAGACAAGATGGAAACAAGTCGTACACTCTGCCAGATGCCGACCCAACCAAGTAGGTTCTCATATGATGGTCTCCAGTGTTGAGCACAGAACTGAGGTCAAGAACTACGAACACAGAACAATAAGCTGCATCATGAGGACGTCGTTAGGACCCTCAGAAGAGCGGTTTCATGAGAGTGCTGACTCAACCTTGACTTGAACTTATCATATATATTGTTCCTCTCAAGAGCAGCAGTGAGTTGGTCACAACCTCTCCAATGTTTGACTGAAGGTTATTTTAGATATGGACTTATAGTTCATGGGCAGAGCCCGTTGTGAGTTGGTTTTCTCTAATAGAGGCAAGCTGGCAATAGGAAGAGACACACTTGAACTACTCAGGTTTGTTTTGATGAAAAGAGGCACAACTTGATTTTGTAACACATGGAAAGAAACTTTGTTTTTTGAAGTAGAATACTACATTACAAGCTGGCAGTACAAAAGTACACACCACAAGCAGGCACATGACAGAAGGTGAAGGTGACTAAGTGAGTTATGCAATCAGTGCCGTGAGATGACTTTGAAGTTCTGCTTTCACTTTCAAATTGACATTTCTTCAGATATCACAAGCCTTTGTCCTCTATTATCCCCCACGGTGACTGATCACATCTCACACAGCATTAATATCTCCTGCATCCATCACAATCACATCACAATCTGACTGATGGCCAATGAAAGCCTCATCGGTTAGCATGCTACTGTTGTGTGTGACAAAGAGACAACAGGGACACTTTGAATGCATTGAGTGAAAACATTCTACAATCTGGTTTTTCATATCTTCACATCAAGATTCATCTTTGATTTAATTAACAACCAGTGGAAAATAAACCTGAGACACACACACGCACACACACCTACACACACTCACACACACACACAGACAGACACACACACAGACACACACACACACAAACACACACACACACACACAGACAGACACACACACAGACACACACACACAGACACACACGCACACACTCACAGACACAGACACACACAGACACACACACAGACACACACACACACACACAGACACACACACACACACAGACACACACACAGACACACACAAACACACACACACACACACACACAGACACACACAGATTTCTTGTCACACAATGACAGACGAGGAGTGCAGAGGGATCTATAAAGTAAGTCATTGTACCAACATTTAAAGATGACTAACAGCAAAGAGAAAGAACAGAAAGAGAAGCGCTGCACAGAGTGGTGACGAGTGCAACCCCTCAAGAGATAACTCACCAACATACAGACAGCTGGTGGAATGAAGGTTATTACACGTACTGATCAGCAACATTCACATTTAGAACAGCGTTACCGTTACTGGAGCTATGTGTGTAGCAGAAGCTGAGCTTTGTCCTACAAGTGGTTGTTACTATGTGACGACACTTTAATATGTCTGTATTTGAATCTTTATACCTTTATCTTTACCAGCTGGTGACATAAAGAGATTATTCAACACATTGGAACTGCCTGTTCCTATAATAACCACATAACAGTTGATGCTCTGCATGAGTCAGAGATATTTGAAGATATCTTCTGACTCTTCTGAAATTGTCCACTCAAAGGTTCTCACACTAATGATAGACATCCTCATACAAACACAATTCTACAACGCAAAACACAGCAATGAATGTTGACTTGTGTCTTTAATACATTCATACTCCAGGCTGATCTTTCGCTGCCACGGACCTTCACTCACACTGTCATTGACTTATTACATTTTATTTAAGTAGCTGTTCATTTACTACAACATTTTGAATGAATTTTTGTTTTTATGTATCCATTCATTTACTGCAATTATGAGGTAAATCTATTAATACTGAATACTGGATAAGAATCACTTCAAATATGACTAATTTTCACCTTAGAATGTTTCAAACCCCTCAGGCATAACCAAAATCCAAACCTCATTAACATATGTTCTACATAAAGATCTATTGAGGTCTTTGGTTACCGCCTTTTTAAAAGAGTTTACAAACGGAAGGAAACCTGGCTGGCAGGGTCCGCCGGTGTTCTCCTCCAGGAGCAGGTGATGAGTGTGTCTAATGTGCAGATCATCAGGCTGCTGAAGAAAATAGTCATGAAGAGTCACCTGTATGCACACGATTAGAGACCTTTGTGATCTTGATGGATAAAAAGTTGTCTCATGTTCCATGTAAATGCCATACTACCAATAAGGAGAAGACTCCACACCGTGATGCTAACATGTCTGTGAACACACTCAGGATGACGAACACCTCAATCATCCGGTTACTGATGCATGCAGGTGTTCTGTGTGAGCAGAGTGAACGCACGCTGTCAGCCAGCAGACGGACTGGGTGGCCTTCAGCCCCGAGACAGGCCAGCAGCCTGGCTAGGACCTCTGGTTTGGGGGTGGAGGGCTGCTGAGTGTGTGTGTGTGTGTGTTTGTGTGAGTCCTTTTGTACATGTGAGTTCCTGTGTGTGTGTGTGTGTGTGTGTGTGTGTATAGAAGATCAAGGGTAACCCTGGACATAGAGGAGGTCAGCAGTGTGACAGCAAGGCTCTCCTAGCGACGGGGAGCAGGAATGTTCTCAGGGCCTGGGCCAGGGGAAGTCGGCTGCCCTGGAACAATCACACAAGAGTTCATATTGGCCCTGCAGGTCAGAGGCTAAATGCCTGCAGGTCACAGGATGGAGGAGGGCTGCAGACACAGGGGAGGGGAACCTAAGACTGCTGTGCTGCTGTGTGCCTACCTGTGTCTTCCAGCACTATGCTCGGTGTTGTCCTGCCACCCCAGTAGTCTTTGTAGTACAAGACGAGAGAGGCGCAGTGACAGAAAGAAAAGAAATATCCATCCAGTCTTATTCTCCTCAGGAGCCCAGTCAGGGCCTCTGTGGACATTAAGGAGTTTGTCATTGCTGGAGAGGAGCTTGTCATGTATTCCAACTTTTACCATATTGTGATATCAGTTATATCAGGCAGTCAGTAGTTAGAATCACTTCAGGAGAAAAACTATTATCTATTTCTCAAGAAGTAACAAATGGTTCGATGAGTCAGAAGAATGAGAGCGATCTGTATTGGCCACAAGTCAGTGAGACTCCACCCCCTCGTTCTTTGCCCCCCCGGCTCAGGTTACTGTGGGAGGAAGGAATGTATGAATGGACGTGTCTGCACGCACAGCCACACACACAGTTCATTCAGAAATATCTGGCAGAGCCTGTCACCTGACCTTGTCCAAACAGAGGAAACCAGAGAGATAGAGCTGCTGACTCGCTGGAGAAAGGCTTTGAAACGCTGCTGCACTTATCAAGACAACACAGTCCAGATATGAAGCTCTGCATCAGGGACCCTGAGGTGGATTCAGCCAATGAGGGACAATATGCTCTCGAGAGAAATACAAACAAACCAAATGGAGCCTCCTGCTCTGCATGCAGCGCTGCACTACAGGTAGAACTCACCCCGCGGGTTGGTCCACACATCAGTGCACAGAACCTTCAACATGTTAGCTCCTGAACCTTTACACGCTCGATGTCTTCACATGAAAGTGGGACTCTCCTTGTCTAACAATGGTGGATCACCGGAGCTGGTTGTTTGGTTAAGGGGAGTGTGGGTTGTTGCCCATTATCTCTTTAACTGGAGCAGAAACAAGATGAGCCCACACATAATGTAGTAAGCACAGATGAATGAAAGACATGGGAGGCTTGTCCACACCTAGGCTGTGGGGGGGGGGGGGGGGGGGGGGTTGTGACTTACAGAGGGGGAGGAGGAGGAGGAGCTAAAGGTGAAACATGATTGGTTTCAAGATGGACAAAAGGCTGATTGATGATCAATGACTCTTTCAAACGATACGTGATATATAAATCAAGAAGGCAGCTGTGGGTTTGTGGGGAGGTGTGTGTTCTCTCACGGCTCGTTTAAATTCCAATGCTTAAGTGATGTCCATTCTTGGCCCATTTCGTGTTCTGGCATTGTGTTCTTATTGCTGATAACTGAGAAACACTGTCAGCTGGATCATCTTTAGTGTATGATGCAGAAATGTATCAGCTGTCAAATTGAAATGGTTGATGTTGTTGCTGAAGAGTGGACATGTGCAGGTAACGTGCACCAGCGTGTTACTGTACGACTTAAACATGTGGTGTGTGTGTGATGAAAATTGCCATAAAATACTATTTGATGCAGTAACATCAAGTTAAGCCAATACTGCAAATATGAACTTACTCTCCTGAAAAAAAAGCTATAACACCGAGGCCAAGTCCTTGAAGATGTATCATGTAAATGTACCATATCAATCCATGTAGTGGTCGATTATTCTGGACATAACTGTGCCAAAGGACATCTTTGTATCATACATTACTCACATGGCATATGCAGAGAGGAAATCTGAACTGATCCTCCAATAATTACTAAAAAGTGTTTTTTTGTCACGCTGTGTGACGATGTCCAGAAAGATAATTCACCAACAGCAAAGGCCCAGTATTACATATCAATCAATCAACCAATCATTAACTTATTAATGATCACACGTTCAGTGTCATTTGCTTTGGTAGAGCATGATGGGTAGGCCCAATACAGCAGTGTCACAGATATCAATGTCACACTAGACACATGACATTATGATCACCATGACGCCATGTCCATTGCTGAGATATTTAATAATAATAATAATAATACATTTTATTTATATAGCACTTTTCATGACACTCAAAGACACTTTACATTAAAATCATCATATATAAAAACAATACACTAAAAACAAAGTACACAATAATGGTCACACATTAATAGCAGTTTTGAACAGGTGAGTTTTGATTTGTGATTTGAATGTGGAAAGGTCAGTGCAGTCTCAGATGTGTTTGGGGAGAGTGTTCCAGAGGGAGGGGGCAGATATGGAGAAGGCTCTGTCTAAGCTATTTAGCTTAGCTTGCACCAGTTCCTCTGTTTAATGTCTATAAATATGCAGAGTTCATAACTCTCACAGCCTACCAAAGGGGTTTCAGACATCATCATACACAGTGAGACACACTAGGTCACATAGAGCATCCTCACAATCACTGAACACCTCTCCCCTGCTTCCTCTTCACCGTCACAGCATGGTGCATCAGCTCTCTATCCAGAGGAGAGGAGAGGAGACAAGGAGAGGAGAGGACCACTGAGGAGAGGATGGGAGACAAGGAGAGGAGAGGACCGCTGAGGAGAGGATGGGAGAAGAGGAGAGGAAAGCTGAGGAGAAGATGGGAGAAGAGGAGAGGAGAGCTGAGGAGAAGATGGGACAAGAGGAGAGGATGGGAGACAAGGAGAAGAGAGGACCACTGAGGAGAGGATGGGAGAAGAGGAGAGGAAAGCTGAGGAGAAGATGGGAGAAGAGGAGAGGAGAGCTGAGGAGAAGATGGGACAAGAGGAGAGGATGGGAGACAAGGAGAAGAGAGGACCACTGAGGAGAGGATGGGAGAAGAGGAGAGGAGAGCTGAGGAGAAGATGGGACAAGAGGAGAGGACAGGACAGCTGAGGAGAGGATGGGAGAAGAGGAGAGGACCGCTGAGGAGAAGATGGGAGACAATGAGAGGAGAGGACCGCTGAGGAGAGGATGGGAGACAAGGAGAGGAGAATAAAGGAGATGAGACAAGGAGAGGAGAGGACCGCTGAGGAGAGGATGGGAGACAAGGAGAGGAGAGGACTGCTGAGGAGAGGATGGGAGACAAGGAGAGGAGAGGACCGCTGAGGAGAGGATGGTAGAAGAGGAGAAGATGGGACAAGAGGAGAGGACAGGACAGCTGAGGAGAGGATGGGAGAAGAGGAGAGGAGAGGACCGCTGAGGAGAAGATGGGAGACAAGGAGAGGAGAGGACTGCTGAGGAGAGGATGGGAGACAAGGAGAGGAGAGGACCGCTGAGGAGAGGATGGGAGACAAGGAGAGGAGAATAAAGGAGATGAGACAAGGAGAGGAGAGGAGATGAGATGAAAGGAAAGGTGATGAGAGGAGTAGCGGGGGAGACAAGAAGAGGAGAGGAGACAAGGAGAGGAGAGGAAACTAACCGTCGTACAAAGAGCAAGATAGTCCAACCAGGCCAGGGGTAGTTGAGGTGGCTGGGTCAAACAAAGACAGGACTTAGGTCCAGGAGACCACTTTGTACATTTTGTCATGTCAATTGTCCTTAGTCACGTGGCTATAATGACTCGCTAGACACAGGACTCCTTTTTCACTCGCTAGTCACGTGAGTCGTTCGTCAGTCAAGTTAAGGTCAACCACGCTCTTTCCCTAAACCAACTCAGCTGTTTTGTTGCTGAAACTAACTTCCTGTGAAGACAGACTTATATGTTGCTTGTAACAAGTGAACTCTGACATGCCGTCCGTGACCTGGTTTGAAGCTTCGGGCCACTGACCAAGCGTTGGTATTTGACGAGATGGGAATGAGAATCTGATGAGAGGAGAGGAGACGAGGAGATGAGAGACGGATACACTGTTCCAGTGTCAAGTCTTTCATCATATTGCAGCCTATAATAAACTGTAATTAACAGGCAACGTGTTGCTTTAGCAAAGCTCTTCAAACTTCACAACAGAAAAAGGTTAGTCCAGGGTCAGCACTGTTGGGATATCAGCTGGACGCACTATGGGACGACAAGCCTCTCCAACCTCACCGCTGAGCAGAGCGCAGAGGGCCCAAAGGAAAGTGGCCGAACTCAATATTTAGAGCTCAGTTGCATCGTTGTGGTTCAATAATGATTGAGGATCACGTACCTGGGGTACAGTCTACTCTCATTGTATTCTGATGAACATTTATTGCACATCTGTCTGGTGTGGGGGAGCGATCCCTCCTCCATTGCTCTTCCTGAGGGTTTCTGGGGAGTTTCTCTGAAGCCTGAGTCAAAGGAGAGCATGTTGTATGCTGTACGTGTTGTAAAACCCCTTCAGGGAAATGTGTGATTTGTGAAACTGGGCTCTGTGAACAAAATAGATTTGACTCGACTTCTCCGATGTCATGCAACACTGACTTGACTGAATGGAGTTCTGATCATTTCTTTCTTCTTCTTGGGGCCCAAATTAATTCAAACATTAAAACACATTTGGTGTGTGAATAATACTTTGTTTTTATCTCTCTATTATGTTGCAATAGTTATTGATTGTTGCAACAACTGATTCCAAACGTTTGATATGTCGTGTAAATTTAAAATGTAATAAATGTCATACTGTACATATTTTCATTGATCATGTCAAGCTATACGGAACGAAAGAAGTAACATATGTACAGGTAGTGTGTTCGGTAAAGGGGGTGGAGTTAGCTTCATTGATCTTATTATGCAGAACGTGGGCCGTGAGTTCTGATCCGTGTGGTCAACGATCAACCATCGAGCTCTACATGTTGCCAGGAGAACAGTTTACATCTTTTGTGTCTTAACAGTTGACACATGTTTAACAACACACCAACATTTGATCTGTGTAATCAGTCATACATTAATAAATGATTACAGCTATGTTATACTGTGTTATTAGTCATTCATTAGCAATATGGCAGTTCATTGGGGACGTTAACTGTATAGAGTGCATACATAGCTGATAATTGCTAAATACCACAATTAACATACCATTACCCAAGTTATAAATATATTATGTTTACAACATCTGGAATAGCCCCGAACATGAAGTCTGAAACCTGATCTCTATATCTGTAGCAGCTGCAGAGCTCAGTGCTGATTTCAAATGAACTGATATCTGGCTAACTCGTGCAGTTTTATTTTTATTTTTTAATATGTGCAACTTTCGAAACTAATGTAAGCATACTGTTGTAGTGTTTAGTTACTTTCCCTGTTTGGTGTATTCATGTGGTAAGGCCAGCTCTATGTGTCAGCACAAGGGCTGCATGGGAGGAGGCATGTTCCAAGCCCGTCCGTCCTTCAGAGTCCTTCATCGCTCTGCTCTGTCTGTCGTCAAGTGGCAGCCTGCAGAGAATGCTGTTAGCATGCATGTCTTTCTAATGAGTCCACATAGTGAGATTCCTCCGGAGCCTCCTCCCATATATATGGACTCCTTCCCATGGTAGGATGGAGGTGGTTTCATGTTGGGGGGGCAGACAAAACAGTGATGGAAGGGAAGGGGGAGGACTAGTGAGAGCGTTAACAGGCTGTGTGATGTAACGATGTGACAAGTGGATGAGAGGAGAGGGGTAACAATCCAGAGTACAGACTGTGATGTGTGTGTGTGTGTGTGTGTGTGTCTGTGCAGCAGCAGAGCTTTAAATACGGACACCTAAGCATGAGCAGTATTACAATGCACTGCACAGCAGGCCCGTTGACAATAAAGTAAATGAATGAAGGTCCAGAGCAGACAGAAGGTTGTATCAAAGAAAGTAAATGAAAGTAAAGTACCTTCAGAGAATAAGTCCGAATCACAGTCAGCTTTTAGGGCTCAGTAAGTTTGGGAATTCCGTTCACAAAGGAACAAACGATGGCATCTTCATCATACATGAAGAAGTCTTGAAGAAAGAAAGAAGGGGACAGACATTCTCTCTCAAACCAGAGGCTTTAAGGCAGTAAGGAACCACGCCTTCCCTGGCTCAGACCTTAATTCAATTTGTGGCTGAAAATCAAGCACCTAGCATATCACTGCTGGGTTTGAGCTTCAGGAAACAGTGCAGAGGGATTAAATTGCTGTGCACAGGGGATGAGATTGGTATCAGGGTGCTTCCTGTCTGCTGCAGTCCCGTATTAGACATCAAAGAGCTCTCGGCCCAAAGAGCTGCTGGGTGACTATATCACCATGTGTGGTCAGACTTTGTCCAAACTTCTCAGAGTCTGTTAGTCATGTCGGCAGCAGTTTAAAAGTATACATTTTAAGAATCATGTGTTTAGCGCAATACTTTACCCCCACAATGACCCTTTGTACATCAGTAACTCACCCTGTGTTACCTTGAGGTCTTGAAGAAAACGTTGGTTTTCTCTCATGCCTACACACGTACGAGCCAACATGGGAGAGATGTCTCCATGAATCGGAGTAAAAGGGAAATGTTTTAGATAACAGCAAAATGATAGAAAAACATCAGTTTACAAAATCTCACACAGTATCAGTGCAGTATCATCCGAGTCTCATTCATCCGATGGTATGATTACGACTTCCCAAACTCATGTGTCTATGTAGTACCTTGTCATTTAAAACACATCAAGACTTTTCTCCACTTTTGGATTGTCCGTTCACAGTGGAGACATGTGAGATGAACGTTTTCTTCTAGAACTCAAGGTAACACAGTGAGTAGTTGAGACACCATGTTGGGGGTGAAGTACTTTAGAGGTGAATATTTGTAAGTATTTTAAAGCTTATAAAAAGCTAAAAAAAAGACCACATGAGTGAGGATGTAATAGTTTCATTTAATTTGTCTTTCGTCAAACTGGTGTCGGTTTTTTTTAATGAATGAATGAAGAAAAAGGTTTCAACCGACCCGTGCTGGTTGGTAGAGGAGGAAAGGGGATCGGGTCAGCTGAGGGGACTCAGGGAGAGTCTCCAGAGCAATCTCCATGTCACAATGAAAGGATGTGTTGTTAATGGAGGGGAAAGTCCTTTTTCTCAATCACACAAATCATGGATAAGGATAAGGATGTTTATTGTCATCGTACGAACATACAACGAAATTTAGTTGGCGACTCATCAGTACAGCAGCAACAGTTAAAAAGTGTATAAAAACATTAAGACAAGATGATTTAAAAACAAGACATTAAATAAATATACACAAGATAAAACAAATAATGTGATGTAATCTTCTCTACTTGTTGACGTGCCACTGGTATAGGTATTATTTTGTCTGTTTTGGACATACAACTTTCAATGAGAAAATAATTGGTTGACTTGGTGCACACTATGAAGCCCCACCCCTCCTCATCTAAGCCCATCCCTCCTGACTCTTTCACCCGTTATAACATTGTTATCTCTGAGGCAGAGGGAGGTGGTGGACAACGGATACGACACGCCCTCCACTCAGACCACACCAGGTTGTGATGCAATTTACAATGTACTGCATGTAGTGCTGTAGCAGAAGTACTACACACAATTAATAAAAAGAGGACAACTACACAGACAGAATGGGGAGCAAGGATTATTGTTGGAATGCTGTTAAGCATTCCAACTATAGTTATCCTGTTTCTTTATTCCACTATTTCTTCCTTCCCCCACCTGTTTCGTCGCAACGCTTCTTCTTCTTCATTTTTTAAGCTACAGAAACCGTTCAACTATCAAAATGTTCAGCTCCGTCAGCTCATCTCTGCCATGACTTTTTCTATTTCTAACCTTTAAACTTTTTGAATTATTAAGCTTTTAGCAACTTTATTTTTGAATGGGATGTCTATGGAGAATATTTTCAAATCCTCTTAAACTTCTTCAACTTTCAAATCCCTCATACTTTCAGCTAAAGACACCGTATCAACTTTCAAATGTTGAGAAAACTCTGAACTATTGCCGCATAATTCAGCTTTTTGATATCTTTTAAACTTTTTGAACTGCAGCAATTTAACTTTTATGATTTTTCAGCCCTTTTCTGACTTTATAATGGGTGTGTATTGCGCAGCTTAGAGTGCGTTATGTCACCGCTAAAGTGAAGAGCAGCTTGAGATTCTTGTGAAAAAAACATTTGTATTTTGCCACTGTGTCCACAATCTTCACTCTTCATGTATCATTTCTGGATGTAAAAGTAGCTAATCTTGGCCTTGTCGTATAAAAAATACTGTGGAATCCCACAGATTTACACATTTGACACAGAAGCCTTTAATTGAGAGGAAAACCAACTTTCTGCTCCATAGAGACCAATGTTAAATTTTGCTTCAAAAACATCTTCCACAGAACACGGTACCCCATTTGTAGATCGCCAGTTAAGCCACATTTTTTTACACTACAGACACAATTTTTACAGG
This sequence comes from Lycodopsis pacificus, assembly GCA_028022725.1. Lineage (NCBI taxonomy): Eukaryota > Metazoa > Chordata > Actinopteri > Perciformes > Zoarcidae > Lycodopsis > Lycodopsis pacificus. The sequence continues at coordinate 3,199,011 of CM051690.1, forward strand.
ATCTGTTTCTCAAGTCATCCTTCCTCTCAATTATTAATATCGGAGCAATAGGAGCTAAGCTACGGTTATGGGAGTTTTGATGATTTGTTTGAGAGGTGTTTCTCTGTTTTATCTCCATGAAATGGCTTCAGGCACACAGGTGTTTGCGATTGAGCCAATTAGTGATGTTGGTAAACATCCAGTCTCACAGACACACATGCACTCCCCTCTCTCTCTTTCTCTCTCTCTCTCATACAGTCATTCAGGTCTTGGAGACTTTTAGAGCAGTGGTTCTCAACTGGTCTGGCTGCGGGACCCACCATCACCCCTTAATGACAAGCCCACTACATATATATATATATATATATATATATATATATATATATATATATATATATATATAAAATTTGGGTATATCTATATTCAAGAAGTCTAGTAACGTCTCTGTGTAGTAAACTGTCAAATCAAATAAAGAAAGTACACATCAATTATATTTTAACAAATACATAGAAATACATAAATAAAAGTTCTTCTCATTTCAAGTAAAATAACAGCTGGATTAAAGAATAAATTAAGTAACAAAATTCATTTTAGATAAATTATGTTCACTGAATTGCCCTGCAGCTTTAAATTCAGTCCATTCAGGGTGAAGTGAAAAAGCCACAATATTATATTTTCTCATCTTCTAAAAAGAGAAAGTAGTGTTGGAAGAATTCACTGATATGAGTCTGTCCAGTCAGAGTCATTAGACTGGTCTCTCTGGACATTTCTCTCTTTTGGAAATCGTTGTATGATTTGACTTCCACAACTCACAGCTCAACAGTCCTGCTCTGCTCTCTGTAACCTCGTCTCTCCCCGTGTGTCACGGTGTGTGTACATCTCACTCAAGTCAGGAAACTTGTCAGAATACTCATATTTAATTGGCTGAGCTGCATCACATGGTGTGATTCACAACGCATTGGTCAGTATTTTTCCTGCATCGCTGAACAAGTGCCGTAAATGCTGGAATAATTCCGCTGCATAAAAAATGCCCTTCAAAATAAAATCCCAATTTATTTATTTTTTTATTTTTTGGTCAGGCAAAGGCCCGCGACCCACTGGAAACGGGTCCGCGACCCACTTTTGGGTCGCGACCCACCAGTTGAGAATCACTGTTTTAGAGGATCACCCCCCCCCCCCACACACACACACGCACCCACCCCATTTTAAAATAAAAGCCGCACACACATGATTTGTTGCAGCTGTTACGTGTTGCAGCTCGGCCAATCAAATATGGGTATTCTGACAAGTTTCCTGATTCGAGTGACATTTGCACACACAAGAGGGAGAGGCGAGGAAAGAGATGGGAGAGCAGGACAATAGTCATGTAAGCTGTAAAAGATAAAACATAGTACAATCTCCAAATGAGAAAGTGTCCCAGAGATATCAGTCTCTCTCTCTCTCTCTCACTAATTCTTTCTTCTCTCTCTCTCACTCACTAATTATTTATTCTCTCTCTCTCTCCCTGTCTGTGTCTCTCTCTCATACAGTCATTCAGGTCTTAGAGACTTTTAGAGGACCCCCCCCCCCCCCCACACACACATTCCATTTCAAAATAAAAGCCCCAAAGAGTGAATTCTAATTGAAATGCTTGTGATGAAGCCAGGCATTTAATAACCTCTGTTTATGTGTCAGACATTTTGATCCTCTCCCCCTCACCCAGCTCCACCCTTTCAAAATAAAAGCCCCATGGATTAACTGTATTTAAACAAGCTCAAAATTAGGCTTTTTTGTTAAAAAATGAATGCTCTTACTAATACTGCGACAACTACTACTGCTGCTGCTAATATAGTATTACTACTACTGCTACTACTACTTCTACTATAACTTTTGCTGTTGCTACTATTACTACTACTGCTACTGCTATTACTGCTACCATCAATATTATTACTACCACTACTGCTATTACTACCACTACTACTATTACTTATATGACAACTGCTACTACTACTACTGCTATTCATGCTACTAAAAGTAGTAATACTACTACAGCTATTAGTACGACTGCTACTAGTACTACTACTACTGCTACATCTTCTACTGCCATTACTATTACTATTACTACTACTACTACTACTACTGTGATATTAACTACTACGACCAATACTACAGCTATTACTATGACGACTGATACTACGTCTTCTACTATTTATTCTAATTACTAATACTTCTACTACTAATAATACTTCTACTACAACTACAATTTCTACTACTACTACAAATATCACTACTACTACTACTACTAGTAGTTATTCTAATGCTACTAATACTTCTACTAATAATACTTCTACTACAACTTCTACTACTACAAATATCACCACTGATGAATTTTTTGAAGCCACAGAAACTGTTCAAATATCAAAATGTTCAGCTGTTTCAGGAGAGGTGTGATATGACTTTTCATATTTGTAATCTTTAAACTTTTTGAATTATTAAGCTTTTTGCAATTTGTTTTTGAATTGGATATCTATTTTCAGCAATGTTTTTGCGATTAATTTCAGTTTTCAGCAGGAAATGCTTTTTCTAGTTTAAGTAAAGTACTTCAGATCAATCACGCATGATAAATCAATATGAGTGGGTAAAATCATACTGTGTTTTGTTTTTGCCATACCACAGTGTTGGCCTACATTGGAATGAATGGGGCTGCTGATATCTGTCTGAACACATATTTATAGTTGTCCTTAGCAGCCAAACTGGGAGGTGGAGTGAGGCTCTTCATCACAGCGAAGAGGGAGATTAAATACGTGTTATTGTTTACATGAAAAGTGACAGAAATAGCTATGTAAAGATTGAAAGGAGAAAGCTGAAAGAGAAGTTCAAGCCTTGGCTCCTTCTTCACCTCCACACAGCTGACCAATCACTGTGTGTTTGTCAGATGTCAGACAAACACAGGACTTTCACCCAGGAGACAGCTGGTCGTGTCCCAGACTTACTTAACCTTAGCTCTGCTATTGAACTCCCCTACTTTACTAGTTGAGTAACAAACTTACTTTTTTGAACCCAAACCATGATCTTTTCCAAAGTCTAACCAAGTACTTTTGTTTGCGTAACTACATCAAAAAAGGAGGTAAACGTAAAAAGCAAACCTATGTTGGAAGTTTATTTCGAAATGATACTTTATGCATGTCATGAGTGTAAACTGACATGACAAGTCCAAAACTGACACTAGAGGGGTATCTAGACAACACATTCTCACCCGCAACTCGTCAAAAACGATGCTAGGTCAGTGCCCCTTGGCATCGCAGATGGACCTACAGTAGTTAGGTTTAGAAAATGAACGTGGTTAGAGTTAACTTGACTTCTCGTGACTCACGTTACTAGCGAGTGGCAAACGAGTCATGTGACAGCGACTCACGAGTCTCACATTATATATATAAGAAGTGGACGTAGTTGTTGTAACGTCAATCATTGATTTGTGGATTGTAATTTGTAATCCTCGTTGTAAAAGCCATTATATATTGTTAACAGTTTTTAGTACTTTATGTTTATTGCAAGTAATGTTTGTTATGCCCTTTAAAATGTTTACCATACAATATAGTAAGGTAGTTCAGCCTACATTGAAAAGGCTCTGAAGTGGCTCACAATCAAGTCAGAGGACGGAGAAGCCCTTGCTAAGTTTTCTGTTTCTCACGGGTTGTTGCAAAACAGTTGATAGTGTGGAATATATGGAGGAGATGGATAGCCCTACTAGCATGCGGGCTATTATCTTGAAGCTTCCTTTCAAATTAAGAGAGCGGTGGAGAGGAGTTGCATGGGAAGTACAGGGAAAAAATGGCACAAGAGCTAGATTCAAAGATCTGGTTTGTACAGATCTGTGAAAGGCAAAAATCATCTCTTACCCATTGTTCGGAAACATTCAAGAGCCCAGTTTCTCTCAGGATGTGGGCAAGTTTAGGGGGAACACGGCAAGTAGTCCAAGATTCAAGGAGCAGAAGAACATCTTTGCCACAGGCGTTGAATCAGTGAAAGATGAAAAATGAATCTCCCATAAGTGGAAAACAGTGTTCTTTATGCCACAAAGGACATGAACTTGAGTTCTGCAAGCTTATGAAACAGAAGTCTCACAAAGAAGAGCTGGACTCCTTGAAGTCTAAGGGCTTGTGCTTCGGATGTTTGTCACAAGGACACTTGAGTAAAGGCTGTCAACAGAAGCTTACCTGTCAAACATCCTCGCTAAAGTATCCCACTATTCTGCATGGCCAACAAGAAAATTGTTCCCTCGGCTGATAAAAGGGAGAACAGCAAGCTATGTGATGCAAACTCGTCTTTCACTATAGACGCATAAACCTGTGGTTGCACTGGGGCCGGCAAGGCGGAGTTTGTGCTTTCAATTGTTCCAGTCAAAGTGAAGTCTGGGAAAGGGAATCAAACTGTTGAGATTATGCGTTCTTGGATCCTGGCAGTACAGCAACATTCTCTACAGAAGACCTGATGCAAGTCACCAGTCTTACAGGACGGCATTCTAAGAGTTGGTGGCCGGTTGAATAAGGCAGCTATGCCAGACGAGGTGAAACATCCAGCTATTCTAACCAAAGACCTTCACATCACCACTTAAATCTTCGATCAGTCCATGAGGAACTGGGACACCGTGGTCATAACCACATGTTGTCAAAGGTACGGCAAAATAACTGGATATTAAAATCCCATTCTGCAATCCGTAGCATCCTAGGAAAATGTGTGGTCTGCAAGCGACAGCATGGCAAGACTGGCAATCAAATGATGGCAGATTTTCCGAGGGACAGACTCCTTCCTGATGAGCCACCTTTCACATACGTGGGGGTGGACTATTATGGCCCATTCGAGAGGGGTAGGAGCATTACCAACAGGTATGGTGTGATCTTTACCTGCCTGACAGTAAGAGCTGTTCATCTCAAAGTTGCGAGTTCTCTGGATACAGACTCCTGCATTCTTGCATTACGCAGGTTCATTGCAGGAAGAGGACAGGTTCAAGTAATATGTTCAGACAACGGAACAAACTTTGTGGGAGCTGAACGTGAGTTGCAGGAGGCTGTGCAAGACTTGAATAACAACAAAATTCAAGACGCATTGATGCCTAAGAGCATGAAATGGATCTTCAATCCCCCTGCCACGTCTCATCACGGAGGAGTTTGGGAGCGACAGATAAGGACCGTTAGGAAGGTTCTCACTTCCATTGTGAAGCAACAAACGCTTGATGAGGAGGGGCTGCATGCTCTCCTGTGAGGTGGAAGCGATCATTAATAACTGCCCGATTACTCGGACCTCTACTGATCCAGGGGATCATTTGACTCTAAAAGGAACGTTTACGAAACTAACATCATGCTGTATTGAAGAACAATGTTTACTGAGGTAATAAATCAAGAGAGAAGTAGAGTCATTTTCTCATAGACTTCTATACATGACTTATTTTTGCAACCAGAGGAGTTCCCCTAGCTGGCAAGTTTAAGACACTTGCATTGGCTTCATTCTTCAGAACCAAAGGTTGCCGCCTGGTCTCACATGACCAACGACAGTAACAACTCACCTGACTACCGTCTGATGTGGCAAAATGTCAATATTTACTTTTAGTTTTGCACAGGACTCAAATCCTGCTCTCATGGATAAGGACAAGTCTGGTATTTGTTTGTTTGACCCATCCTCCACCCGTGGGAGGGTTTCTATTACACCTAGTTGAAAGCCCAGGGCATCGCATACAGCCACTCTACATTGAACTCTGATGCCGAGTGGCACTGACCAACAATCGGAAAATGACGAATTGGGATTAAAAACGGGTTGACCTAGCGTGTCGTAGTTTGAAGTGTAGTGCCACTGGCAAGCTGCCGTATTTGAGGAGTCGGGAGTGAGAATTTGTTGTCCCAGGAATTTCTGACACTGTTTGGTGAGATCCAAATAAACACCTAAGTACCACTTTTTGCCACAGATGTCGCAAAATAAGAGAAAATTAAGGTCTTCGAGAACTTTGCAGCTTTAATTAATAACCATGTTTAGACAATGCAGCTAAAACTGGACAATATCCAACACAGGAACTCTTGCTTGAACATTTTCAAACATGAAATACATTTAGGGACACTGTACAACCTAACCTACTGTGTGCATGACTTTACACAGGCAGCTGATTCCCACAGGCCTCAGTAAAGTCCACTGGTTTGTGGGGGATCCCCTGTCCATGAAGACATGTGTGGTCCCTCCATCATCCTTTTCTCCCTCCCCCTCCATGGCACTGTTTCACTGGCTGAGGCTCCCCTCCAACAATCAGGGCCTTCATGGGGGCCATAATGACAAAATGAAAGCCAGTTGTGTGTCTGTGGAGGTTTTAATGACTTTCAGAGCTGCTGTGGAAATTCTAGGCTCAGTCCAAACACTCACCGCCTGCTGCAGAAAGACAAAGAAACTCGTAGCCTTGCAGGATTGATGCTGTGGTTCCTTTTGCAGCAGAACTTTCCTAGTTTTTGTTTGATTTTGTCATTGTTAATGACAATGAAAATTGTGATGAAGACAGGGGCTGTACAGCAAAGTCGAGTCCAACCAAATTTAGACTTTTGAAAGGCTGAGATGTGATCAAAACTGATGGACAGGTACTATTGGAAATATGGAAGTGAAAAGATTGACTTGTTTGTCTGTTTAATGTTGACTTTGTGTTGACATAAATGAAGGACAGGACCCTCCTGCAAACGGAGGGGAAGATCAAGCTGTTTGTCTGGTCTCTACCCTGCAGTCAACAGGAGGTTTACAGGACTAACCCTGCAGCTGGGACACAGGCAGATTTTATAGATGTTTTTCTTCACCTGGCAATTTAAAGTCAGGTTCATTGGAAAAGCATCAGAAATACTTTTTAGCATACGATAACATGATGATTTAATAAAGTAATTCATGAGATTATTACTCTCTTATCTAAGTGCTGTGCAGTCAGTGATTGATTGCTGTTTTTCTTTTGCTATCCATGCTCTTGTTGTTTATCAGGTCAAAGAGGTACTTTAAGAAATGTAGCGTTACAATTCTGTATTCTGGCATTTAGTCCTGAGTATGGAAGAAGCTCCAAAAAACACTGGATCCTACATTTCTCACAATGCAACTTGATTTTCTCTCACAGAGAGAGTTTGTAACAATGTAAAATGTTGTAGATTATCTCCAGGCTCCAGTTTGGTAATGATGACATCATCGGGGTTATTCCTTCAGAGCCACAGAAGACATTATGGTGCTTTAATGCCACATCAAGCTCACTTCAAACTTAACGCAATGCCCATTAAATGTGCTGTTTTCATGTCACACCCTGCATTTTAGATTCACAGTCCATGATGAAACGTTAAAATGACTGATCTTCTTCCTCCTGCTACATAAATAATGTGCACCGTGTGGTAAAGAGTGTGGATACCACCAGTAGATCCATTAGGACAGACACCCATGTTTTTGAAACTGTAAACTCTGCTAGTTTTGAAAAACAAACAATCCGCTTCGATGAAATGTTCCGGTGCCCAAGGTGCTAACAAAGTCATGTATCTTTAACACTGCTGCTGCATGGAGGTACTCAAGTGAAGTCAAGTATACTTAAGGCATTTTTGCAGCTGGAGGGGGGCAATGTTGTTTTAATATTTTCTATTACTACGTTATAAACTTCAACCAAAGCAGTCACTGTGCATGACCAGTAGGGGTGTAACGATACGCGTATTCGTATTGAACCGTTCGGTACGAGGCTCACGGTTCGGTACATATGACGAACCGAATACGTTTGAAAAAAAAAATAATTAAAAAAAACTTTTTAAAAACCTTTATTTAACCAGGTAGTCCCATTGAGATTAAAAATCTCTTTTGCAAGATATAAGTAACAATACAAGATGTAAGCAAGATGTAAGTAACAATACTACATAACATTAAGGAGCAGTTTTTGTTTTTTATGCTTATGTGTTGCTAAGAAGACACCCCAGAAGATGGGTCACTCAGGTATAGTTCCATCATTGTTCAAAGTCAAAGAATGACTTTATGATGTTAGTTGTAATGAATACATATATTTTAAAATCAAGTACATTTCTCTGGCATTTATAGTTTTCTACTGTACCGAAACGTACCGAACCGTGGCTCCACTGTATCGTACCCAACCCAACCGTGAATTTTGTGAACCGTTACACCCCTAATGACCAGTCATGTTTTCATCAGGTAAGCCTTTACTTCACTTAAAACTGTGATTTGTCAGCTGTTGTTGGACGAGGACACAGAGAGAGGATGTCCTGAGGGCTTGAAGCGATGCGGACAAGAGAGGAATGTTGTTTTCTCGTGATTTATGATGGTGTGGAAATGCTAAAATAATTTGTAAAGCATCCAGATAAAGTTAAGTAAGCAGCAATTGGTCCCTATTGTGTTGGAACTTTTTTTTACCATGGGGTGAGTGTTGTGTGTCTGTGTCTCCAGAATGACAGACATACTAGATGCTGCTGAAGCACAACTACTGGATTCCAGCAGGCTTACTCATCACTCAGACGTAGAGACACATGCTATCAGAGTGAGTGAGGGACAGACAGAGAGAGACTAGGGTTGGATGACTTGATCATTCAGATCAAATATCAAACAAGGCAAATCCAGCTCGCCCCTCTCAGCCGTCTGGAATGAATGGGCTGAAGTGAGATGTGTGTTCGGAGGACCTGTAGGAGTTCAGGGTGGGAGGTCAGGTGTAGCTGGACAAATACATGCGCTAATGTTTGGGTCTTTTGGTGTGTTTGTTAAACAGCATGGAATTAAGAAGTAATGTGGGCAACACAGGTCGGCCTGATTTCTGAAACTACACTGAAAAAAGGCCACTTCTAAGTAAAAAACAATGAATACAATGTGTTTTGCCAGTAATCACTAAAAAGAATCTGCCAATGGAACACGTGAAAGTTTGCTTGGTAAGATTTCTTGAAATAAGATGTAATACTTTCAAGATAAACAAGAGATCTTGAAATGATCAGGAAAAACTGCGCTATTAGGAAGTGTTATGTCATAATAAGCCTGTATTGGACAAAAGTCTTTTTTTAACTTCACAAGATATACAAGATTACTTGTCCAAAAACAAGTACCAATATCTCACTGAAATGTAACAAAGATACTTATTTTAACCCAAACCACCATCTTTTCACAAGCCTAAGTAAGTACTTTTGTTGCGTAACTAAACCTAAAAGCGAAGTAGAAGTGCACTGTATGCATGTAGCAATTGGAAGCTAACATGGCGTCTCTGACAGGTCCAGAACTGACGTCAGAGGGATACCTCTTAGAGCACCTAGAGCAGGGGTCTTCAACTAAAATTCCAAAAGGTCCAGATTGAGAAAATCTCCTCGGGCAAAGCTCCGAAACATTACAATAATATTTAACCCGCACTATTTATATATATATATTCAAGAAGCCTAGTAGTAGTAACAACGTCTCTGTGTAGTCAACAACTGTCAAATCAAATAAAGAAATCACATCAATTATATTTTAACAAACTATTATTCTCAGTTTTCAAATTTAACTGGATGGATTATAAATAATACATAAATAAATGTTATTCTCATTTCAAGTAAAATAATGGCTGGATTAAAGAATAACAAAGCTTTTGAAGAATGTGCATCTTAAAATAAAGTAATTCATTTTTGAAAAATGTATTTCACTGAATTGTCCTGCAGCTTTAAATTCAGTTCATTCAGGTGTGAAGTAATGTCAATCAAAAAGCTACAATATTATATTTTTGTTTTCTAAAAAGATAAATCAGTGAGCATGGACTTTATCTGTGGTTATTAACACTTGTTTCAGCTCTATTCTCTCTGGTAACAACATTGTTGGGACAGTGAATTCATGTGTTAGGATTCTGATCATATTGGGCTCTTAGGTTTATTTTCTGTCTTCATTTCAGATGTGAGTGGGTACGTTTGTTCAAAGGAGTTGTGCTTTGCCTCGTAGTGCGCTTCATTTGCCGCTTTTATCAATAGTTACGGTTTCTGAACATATGACACACTGCCTGTGGGAAGAATTAACATAGAAGAGTCTGTTCATTCTTGCTGATAAATTATATTCTCTCTGAACACGTTTCTCTTTTTGGAGAACTGGTATATTTATCTAAACTAGTAATAAATAAAACATCTGTACGGTTCCCTTTTTTACCAGCTTGTTCCTGCCCTGCTTTTTGAACACTTAACAAATGGCATTAATATTAGTATTAGCCAACAGCAAGATATTAATGAAAACTACAAGGTGCCATGATTGCTGCTGACTCTGGCATCTGTCTGACTGTCTGTGGGAGTGGGTGGATAAACAATGCTTAATTTACGTGCATAGTGAGTTTGATATTTTCACTTCACATTTTATCTTAATTCATGGAATAATTATTTTTCCAAAACTAAAAATAAAAATAATTAGCTCAAGATCCACCCTCAGGCTCCACCAGCATGGAGCCATTTTGCATCAATTGTGTTTCATTTAGTGCACGTTTGTGTGCATTGTGACCTCATGATCATAGGCTTGTTGTAAAACTAGGCTAAGGCTCCTCGTGTTAGCTGTCTATGGGTGAGCTTGGGGGTGTTCATGTTTATAATCACATTTGCTTACCCGTCGTTCTTTGAACTCTTTGAAAAGTTCGGGGTGTCTGTCTGAAAGGTGCTTTGCCGTGTTAGACGTGTTGCCTCACGTCTGTGTGGCTTTGAAACACGTTTTGCAGACGGGTCTCTGTAGGTCAGTGGGCTTTCCTTCACTGTCTGCAATATAGCCAAAGTACTTCCAGATGATACTGCTGGCATCTTGTTTTCCAACAACCGAGGACAGTCGGTAAAAGCTCCTGCATGTCTCCGCTGTGATCACTCGCTGTGAGTGCGCGAGCTGCCTGTTGCTGTGAGCGTGCTGGGCAGCCCCGCCCCCTTGCATGCCTGCAGGCAGCATGACAGGGAGCGGAGCAGCGAGTGCGCTCTGATCGCGCGCTATTTAAATAAAGTATCGATCCTAAAAATATGCAAAATCGTATTGTTTTTAACGTACAGGTACCGCGGTACCTTTTTAGTATCGATACACCGTGCAACCCTTCCGGTTAAAGTACAAACTCGTTGCCTAATATATGTGTGATTCCGAAATATCGACGGCGTATTCTTTGACATGCCAGAGCTGCTAGCTGGCCTATAGCTACGTCAGCATTAGTGCAGCTCAGTGTCCATGTGCAGCTCTGCAGTGAGGTCCAGCACATGCTGTGATTGGTCAGTGGGCGAGCACGTGACTATTGTAAACAGAAACTTAACTTGCCAGCAGAGCTTAGTTGGAGGAGTAATGCCGTGTTCACACCAAATTTCGCGTCAATCGCGCTGCAGGTCTCGCCCGGGGACCATTTGTGTACATTCGTGCGAATCGCGCCGGAGAGGGGGCTGGGCTTATCGCCCTGAAAGCCGTTCAACTGTCCGCCATTAACCATGGAAGAAATAACCTCTATTTCTGCTTAGTAGGTGTTGTGGAAGTCACAGATATCCCGGGAAACTAAACGCCGTCATGTCTGGTTCATAATATTGTTCAGAGGAGCTCCGTGGATTTTATCGAGTTGTATTCACTGTGTCTAGCAAGCCACCGGTCGCTGTTTACTACAGCTGTAGGAACACAAAATAAACAGATTTGGCTGTGATTTAATGGCAATAAACCGACAAAAAGGGACTCTTATAACTACGTAATGATGCAGATTTGTAGGCTACTTGTCTTCTCAATGGAGCTCTGATGGATCGGTGCTAGGCTATGCTAACATTGTAGCAGCTCCACCAGCACTCAATAACGTCATGTAGACGTAAATAAGGCAGCGTCTATTCATTGTTTGTACCATATGGTTTACACACACACATGTATACACATAGTTTGGTCCGGTCTCTATTGATATGAGGTATCGTAGAGCTCTGGGTGAACACAGACGGCTACAGTATTTATTTCCTGATTCAACAGGTACCGCGGTACCTTTTTAGTATCGATACACCGTGCAACCCTTCCGGTTAAAGTACAAACTCGTTGCCTAATATATGTGTGATTCCGAAATATCGATTTTAGGTCCTGGGTCCGGATGCAACTGCGTCTGGGTCCGGATCCGGACCGCGGTCCGCCAGTTAGAGACCCCTGACCTAGAGCATCTTTCAATCCAAGCACACTGACCAAGTTGCTGTAATTGACAAGTTGGGATTGAAAATATGTTGTCTCAGGAATTCCCAACATAGTTTGGATCTCTGGTATGTGAGATACAAAAATATACCTGCAATTACTGCTTATCGCCAAAGGAGCCACCAAAGAGAACGAAATGGAGATCTTCAAGGTCAATTTAAATAATAACCGTGTGACAGACATCCAGAGGGAAATGTTTGACTGAAGTAAGATGATGAATAACTTGTAATGCAAAGCAGTCCACGAGGGGTGGTATTCACTGAGGTATTACACAGGATGATATACAGCAGGTGACGTTATCCTGTCAGGTGTTCTAACAGTAGACGATACAGAACCTGCAGAAAGGCCCTGAGGTAGGAGAGGTAGGAGGTAGGAGAGATCATTTATCTTGTCATCAGCTATTGACCTGTGTCAAAATATGCCAATATCAGTAAATTGGGAGCAATGATGGTGATCTTGTTAACCGAATAATCATTTTGTATTTAGTTAGTCTTATATATTCTAAATATTCTAAATATGTCACTCAGAGTGAGTGGGTTTGCCCTGTGGAGAGAGTCAGACTGTCATTTTGTTCATACTTTTGTTCATACAGAGAAAATTGGTCCTGAAATCAGGTTCTTGCATGAAGTCCCATCTGAAAGTCTGTGTTCTTCCCATATGTGCTCACTTATCACGTCTCCCCGCTCTCTATGATGACTGGCTTTCACTCTGTCTTCAAGTGTGGCCGTTTGGCACTTTTGTTTGGCACTTTCACTTTGCATTCGCCTTCTGCTGCTTCCCAATCGCAACTTACACCACAGTTCTGAAACGCGACTTGACTTGATTGTTTCAAGCACGAATGCATCCACAATGGAAACCCACATCACCATCACGCCTATCCTTACAACAGCAAACCATGGAGACAGGTTGGCGATGTCTGGACACAAATCCGATCTGATCACTTGAAAATAACAGTGCGGAGAGCGTCTGTCTTAAAGATCTAATTTGAGGAACCAATCGGATTAGTCTGCAGTCTGAACCTAGCCTAAAGGGTCAAACATGCTCTGAAACGGACAGCAGACATGCATACGTTCCTGTTTATACATCGTGTCAATGCTTTCCAGTATTCTCAAGACAGATTAAAGTCTGATTGTTCAAACCACCTATGGAGTAGGTTTGGGACTCATTCTGGCCAGATGCCTGCAAGGTGTGAATGCATCTGTCTGTGATAACGGAAGCTGAAATAAATCTGTTTGCTGTCTCAATAAAGCAGTCGGGAAAACCCCTTCCGTCATCTCTACACATACGATCAAACACATCTGATCTGATGCCGAGAATGTCACTGGCACCTGAGGCAACAGCAGACCTGAATCCTGAGTGTGCATGAAGAGAGAAAGACAATGAGGGAGACAGACAGAGAAAGAGAGAGAGCGAGAGAGACAAACAGACACACAGACAGAGGGAGAGAGAGGCCAAGAGAGAATGAGAGAGAGAGACCGGATATCTCTCATGATTAAGGACTGAGCAACTCCAGCAGCACAATCTATATCCAGACATAAACCTAAAATCTCCCCTCACTGTGACACTTATAGCTTGTGGTGGCAGTGGTGGGCCGTCAGGGCCTGCAAGGCCTTCTCTGCTGGCCTAAACAGAATCACAAAGTTATAGCTATTTTATAATTTAATCATTTTTCTTAAATACACTACATGTATTATAATTTATAAACATCTTTTCCCCATTATCTTATGTTCTCATTACACAGCTCCTGTCTTCCTCAGTTGCTCTGCTTCCAGTGCAGCTTGTTTTAAGTAGAGCTTTTATCCAATCAGATCTCACCTCTGTGTCTCTAGGTAAGAACAGAGGCCCGAGGCCTGCAGACTCACAAGTGAATCCCTGTGCAGTTTAAGTGAATGGGGACGATATTGTTGATTGTCATAGTGTTCAACCAATCAGATCTTTAGTTTGACATGTTGGGCGTATTCTTTGACATGCCAGAGCTGCTAGCTGGCCTATAGCTACGTCAGCATTAGTGCAGCTCAGTGTCCATGTGCAGCTCTGCAGTGAGGTCCAGCACATGCTGTGATTGGTCAGTGGGCGAGCACGTGACTATTGTAAACAGAAACTTAACTTGCCAGCAGAGCTTAGTTGGAGGAGTAATGCCGTGTTCACACCAAATTTCGCGTCAATCGCGCTGCAGGTCTCGCCCGGGGACCATTTGTGTACATTCGTGCGAATCGCGCCGGAGAGGGGGCTGGGCTTATCGCCCTGAAAGCCGTTCAACTGTCCGCCATTAACCATGGAAGAAATAACCTCTATTTCTGCTTAGTAGGTGTTGTGGAAGTCACAGATATCCCGGGAAACTAAACGCCGTCATGTCTGGTTCATAATATTGTTCAGAGGAGCTCCGTGGATTTTATCGAGCTGTATTCACTGTGTCTAGCAAGCCACCGGTCGCTGTTTACTACAGCTGTAGGAACACAAAATAAACAGATTTGGCTGTGATTTAATGGCAATAAACCGACAAAAAGGGACTCTTATAACTACGTAATGATGCAGATTTGTAGGCTACTTGTCTTCTCAATGGAGCTCTGATGGATCGGTGCTAGGCTATGCTAACATTGTAGCAGCTCCACCAGCACTCAATAACGTCATGTAGACGTAAATAAGGCAGCGTCTATTCATTGTTTGTACCATATGGTTTACACACACACATGTATACACATAGTTTGGTCCGGTCTCTATTGATATGAGGTATCGTAGAGCTCTGGGTGAACACAGACGGCTACAGTATTTATTTCCTGATTCAACAACGGCAGGAAGTCAGTGATGACAGGGGGAGCAACTCAACACTGATAGGCTATCGCGCCGGGGCGTAACGCGAATATTTCGCCGAAGTTGAAAAATTTCAACTCACGCGTTTGGGGCGATTTGGCAAATTCGCGTCCATCGCGCCACAAATTTGCGTCCATCGCTCCGCGCAATCGCGAATTCGCGGCACGCCAGTCTCATCGCATCTGTGCATAGACTTTGTATGTAATCTACTCGCGTGAATAATTTGCGCGCGTTTGGTGTGAACACAGCATCAGAGTTCAAATTGAAAGATATGGAAGAAATTATAAAACTTTTCGGGTTTTGCTTGGTGTAGTCTATTTCTTTTTTTACCTAGCTTTGTTTTTGGCTGAATAAGGAGGATAAACGGATTTAGTGGTGGAGTTACTGACAACGCCTTTCTCAAGAAAGAAGGACATTTCAAGAAAAGCTGGACATCGTAAGAAATGGTCAGTCAACCACAGCTAGCAGCCTGACTCAGCAGGAAAAGGATTCGTATGAACGGTATTTCTTGATGACAGCGTCGGAGAAGCGTTGCACATTTCATGACTGAATGTGTTTCATTTTAACTGAGCATCTTGGTGTTTGGAGCTACGCTACGCTAACCTGAAGACACCATAGCATTTGAAAACTTGGAGACACTCAAGTGGATCTACAGCTCAACACGTTCGCAGGGAAACCGCTCCACAACCGCGTTATTGGATCCGTTATTAGGAGGTAATTCAACTGTAGTAGGACAGCACTGAAGGCCCAGGTATAAAATCCACGGCCCGCCACTGAGAGAAGGGTTATGTTAACACACATACATCAAAGATTAGTATATCCTCTGTTAGTGCTTAACTCAAACTGATATCAGTAAAAAGCCTACCTGTAAAGTCTCTCTGTGGAGTTGTGGGATTTAAAGTGTGAAAATGTGATCCAGCCAGTATTTGCGATTGCAAAATACTGCATATGAACTACTAGCATGTCAACACTACTTTCACCAGAAATCTGCCTTAACAACTGATTACTAACCTTTGAATGAAGAAACTACACATTCTCCTTTTTACGAATAAAAAGTTGAATCTAAGAATATAAATCCTATCAGTATGTGTGCTCCATAGTCACAATAAGAATAAGGGAAGGAGTCGTATCCCTTTAAGTTTGTGTTACCAAGGTTTCTACAATCTGGCCCTGAAAGGTTTGAGAAGTGGGAAGAAAGGATTTGATGGTGACAGATCCTCTGCCTGTACAATAAACCTGTATTAAAGGCATTCCTCCGCCGACAGTGAGCCATGCTGTCTGAGCATGAAAGAGGTTTAGGAGTGCCTTATCACACTGTTGAAAGTGTCTTTGTTTTGGGAAACTGTCTTGTAAATCCCGCCTGCTCTTGTCTTCCAAAAATGGTCCATAACCTGTTTTGACTGACACCTTGTTTGCCCCAGCAGCTTTTAAAAGTAACCTTTCCCACATGTCAGAGTTAAAGTTTAGTAGGCCAAGCCTTCTCATGCGCCTGCACGGGCAGGAATGAACTAGCTAACAAGTTGCCCGTCCGTGACAGTGAGAGAATGCTCGATGGGAAGTGACAGCACATTCCTTGTAGTTTTTCCACACAGACGGAACAAGCATAGCACAAGAGAAATGAATGCTATCTTATCAGAGCGTGCACTCGAGGTGATACACATGTTACACCGTGTGTGTCTGCATTGTCTCTGTTGTTTTCCTCTGCTGTGCTGCTGCTTTAAACATGTGGAATCTGCCGTTTGACTTGATTTTGTCGTATCCTGGAAGCTGTTGCAGAAGTGACCATATTCTTCTTCACATGACATGCTCAGCGTGCTATGTCAATGTATTTGACATACACAGCAGAGGCAGCAGTCGCTGTTCTGGTTAGTGCAGCTTTGCACTGAAGGACACATTCAGAAATACATGTTCATATAATATCTGATTGACAAAGTACCATGTTAGTTCAGTTTAACACCGTTTAGTTTGGATGGATTAATACTAACCAGTGTTTAACTGAACTATCCAGTTAGTTTAGATCAGTTAATTGACCAAAGTTCAGTACAGAAAAGGAAAATTCACCCACGTTCATTAAAATATAAATGTTTAGAGTCAGCATTGCATTGCTGTGTAGTCATTTCAAAGTGAAATGAGCACAGTAGCGCTGCACTTTTCATTGAGTTCTTGAACTCCAAATGAGGTGTCCACCTCTGATCAACCTGATTTATACATTCAAACATCAGACTGCCTATTTGTTGTCTGATATTTACTTCCTAGACACATCTCAAATCCTTCTCTGTTGTTTGCTACCTTTTGATAAAACGTTGACTGTACGCTACTTGAAGGAGGAATAGATTTTGCTGAAGTAACTGTGAATACAGCTGTTGGTATTTCATTTCAGCTGCCTGGTGGAGCAGCTCCCTGGTATGGGTGCTGCCCCTGTAGCTGGAGGCCTCTTGGCCAGCTGCTGCTGTTGTTTCCTGGTTGTGTAATGAGTAACAGCCACTGGGCTTTCCCCTGCACAATTGTACCATAGAGTCGTGGCCAGCTCAGGGTCAGGATGCAAATACTATGCAAATCATGCAAAAATTATGGAAATCTGAAAACTAAAGAAGGGACTGGGGCCATAGGTTATGCAATTTATCTAATTTATCTCTGCTGGGGAATCACCAAAACAAATAACTCTATGGCGCTGCACTTGAAACAGTGGCATTAACTGCGACGCACAGATGTATCTGCTTCCTAACCTGGATTATAACACAATAAGATAACAATAATAACACAATAATAACACAGTTTGCTTGGTCCAAATATCATAAACCTGAAATTTTAAGAAAGCAGCATGATACAGATACTAGTGCTTGATGAGTGTAGGATAATGGCTCCCTGCAGTCTCCATTGTTGTTTGTGACGTATCTGCAGTCAATATGTAGAGGAGACACCTGTATGATGCATGCATCCTGCACCCACCAAACCAGCACCATGACCAGCGACACGTGTACGGTAGTTACGTATTGTAACTCCAGATTCTATGAAGAAAGGCGTAGCGTGACTATATCTATCAATCAAGCCGAGAACAGACTGTATTATTGCAGTGTAGAGTTAAACCAGCAGCTCCTGAGGCAGTCTGAACAGTTTTGAGCGTGAGGCCACTAAATGGTTTGTTGTCTGCAAACCTGCAAAGTTGGCTTCATTAATAATGCCCGGGACCCCCACTGACTCTGACATCCCGATGACAGTTTCTTACAGTTACACACCCTTGCACAGCTTCTCTCATATATAAGCTTATATGAGTTCATATAGTGACTTTGCTATTGTAAACTTGAAGCAAGATTTAGCTTAGTTATATTTAAAATATTCAAATGTCTGTTAAAACAACTATTGACAGAGGATTTGTAGAGTTAATATGAACTCCACAAGCCCTATCCCCATCGCATGTTAGACTTCTCTCATATCGTGCACGCCTAGTAAACACCATGTCAGCCCTGTGTGCAGAAAACCACGCCTCGCAAGTGCCCTCTGTAATGAATTAATAGCTGCTGTGTCTGCCTTATGTTCGCCATGCATACTACATACTGAGACAAAGCGTGCACTGGGCTGAGTCGGTAGGACACTTTTTCTGCCTGATTCTGATGAAGTGGAGCGAAGAAACCCTCAAAATAAATGATTCTCAACCGAAAGGAGTTTGTTAAGACTATAGGTCCCAATGAGGGACTATATCTATCAATCAAGACTATATCTATCAATCAAGACTATATCTATCAAGCAAGACTATATCTATCGATCAAGACTATATCTATCAATCAAGACTATATCTATCAAGCAAGACTATATCTATCAATCAAGACTATATCTATCAATCAAGCCGAGAACAGACTGTATTATTGCAGTGTAGAGTTAAACCAGCAGCTCCCGAGGCAGTCTGAACAGTTTTGAGCGTGAGGCCACTAAATGGTTTGTTGTCTGCAAACCTGCAAAGTTGGCTTCATTAATAATGCCCGGGACCCCCACTGACTCTGACTGATGACAGTTTCTTACAGTTACACACCCTTGCACATCTTCTCTCATTTAATATACATTTGACACTTTAATAATATACTTGTTTTAACATACTCTTATCTGATTGTTTGTTCACCATATTTTATTGTAAATTTTCACATTTTCTATTTTTAAATTATGTCATACTATTGCACTGTGTTTTACTGTTACGCACCAAATCACCTTGCCATTCCTTGTATGTGTAACGTACTTGGCAATAAACAGTTTCTGATTGTGATTACAGGTATGGCACAATGAGATGGGTGAGTTTGAAGTGTAAGATGTCTGTGATGATACTGTTGAACATTGGGCTGAAATCCTCAAAACAGATCATTGCGTATGTCCCTAGGTAGTTATGGGAGGAGGTGGTGCAGTCCCATGTTGACTCCATGATCCACTGACATGTTTGCCTGGTAGGCAAACTGCAGGGAGTCCGGCAGAGATCATGTAATGTCCATCAGATGAGTCAACACCAGTCTCTCAAAGGATTTCATGAACACAGATGTCAGGGTGACGAGCCTGTAGTCATTCAATCCTGTGATGGGAAGGTTTCATGGGGACCTGGATGAATGTGAAGAATTTGAAGCAGGAGTGCCAACTGCAACCACAGATGCTGCCCAATGGCCCAACATTGGCCAATGGCCGACCGTCCGCCTGGAGTGTCAGTGCCTTCACAGGCAAGAGGGTGACACACCGTCTGGGCCTGGGGCTAACATCCTCTTCACAGATCCTGAGTGCAGGTGGGGGTAAGTGGGGAGTGGTGCGAGGGTAGAATGGGGTACTGGTGGTTGTTTGATGTCAGAGCAGGTAACGGGTGTGAAAGTTGCAAAACTGCAATTAATTCCATTGAGATTGTCAGCCAGCTGATGGATATCCACAGTTGGGGGGGGGGGGTGGTCTCCTGTAGCTGGTGATGTACTGCAGGCTCCACCACAATGATGGATGTTCGTTCGATGAAACCCTGTTTTTCAGCTTTTCAGATGAACTACTCTGATCTTTTGTGGCAGTGTGTTTCAGGCCTCGCTGTACAGGAATCTGACCCACTTATGTAGGCCTCCTCCTTGGCCTGATGAAGCTGTCTGAGTTTGTCTGTAAAGCAGGGTATATTGTTGCTGTATGTGCAGAGGGTTTTAGTTAGCAGACAATTGTCCTCACAAAAACTGCTCTGATTTGTGATGTGATGATAGGAAATAAGGTATCTTCAGACACAGATGCACAAGAATGAAGTTATATTGCTATAATGACACACAAGACCCTGCAAGGGTGTGGATAAACCAAAGCATCAACTTTTTTCATGAACCCTAACCTGCTGCTACTCTATCCACACAAGTGCTGGTAGCTGAGCTGTAACAACCCCTTTTTATTTTTTTGTGATGAATTCTTTAATTTTCAACTGCTCTATTTCTTTATATCCCTTTTAGATTTGCGGACTGTACCCTTATGTAAAACTTCTCCGCATACTAGAGTTCTCCAGTGTGTCTACAGTCATAATGAGAGGCAGAGTTGATCATATACAGGAAAACCTGAGTAAATGAATGAGAGGAATGGAACAACATGAACATTGTGTCTAATACAACGAAACAAAGTCATCTGGGCAAAATTGTCAGGTAGTAGTAGAGAAATCATTCTCCACTCCACTTCGCTGGGACAGAATGGATTTTGACATGGCCTAGCTAAACAGAGTCTAGTTGGAGGCTCACCAACTGCTTCATATCGATGGCCTCGTACCGAACGGTTTAATATGAATACGTGTACTGTTACACCATAGAAACAAATAATAACCGTAGCTGTGGCGTCATAATGAGGACAGCACTGAAGGCCCAGGTATAAAATGCTATAAAGGTCAGTTGAGGTCCTCTTGATCAGAGATTCTCAACTGGTGGGTCGCGATCCAAAAGTGGGTCGCGGACCCGTTTTCAGTGGGTCGCGGGCCTTTGCCTGACAAAAGAATTAAAGAAGAATTGTGATTTTATTTTGAAGGGCATTTTTTATGCAGCGGAATTATTCCAGCATTTACGGCACTTGTTCAGCGGTGCAGGAAAAACACTGACCAATGCGTTGTGAATCACATCACGTGATGTAGCTCAGCCAATCAAATATGAGTATTCTGACAAGTTTCCTGACTCAGTGAGATGTACACACACCGTGACACACAGGGAGAAACGAGGATACAGAGAGCAGAGCAGGACTGTTGAAGTGTGAGTTGTGAAAGTCAAATCATAGGATGATTTCCAAAAGAGAAAATGTCCAGAGAGACCAGAGTCATTAGACTCTGACTAGACAGACTCATATAAGTGAATTCTTCCAACACTACTTTCTCTTTTTAGAAGATGAGAAAAATATAATATCATGGCTTTTTCACTTCACCCTGAATAAACTGAATTTAAAGCTGCAGGACAATTCAGTGAACATAATTTATCTAAAATGAATTGTGTTACGTAATTTATTCTTTAATCCAGCCGTTATTTTACTTGAAATGAGAAGAACATTTATTCATGTATTTCTATGTATTATTTATAATCCATCCAGTTAAATTTGAAAAATAAGAATATTTGTTAAAATATAATTGGTGTACTTTATTTATTTGTATTGATTTGACAGTTTACCACACAGAGACATTACTAGACTTCTTGAATATAGATATATCCAAATTATATATATATATATATAATTTGAATATATAAATTATATATATATATAATTTGGAAGTAGGTTTTGCTCTTCGGCCATCTATATGTGGGTTAGGGTTAGGGTTAGTTCTTAATTAAATTCACAGCGTTTGCTGTTTCAAGTTGTGAAAGCAGACCCTCATCTGGTATAAACCGTAGATGAAGCACTCACTGGTGACCCACTTTGACATCAGATGACTTTGGTTGGAATGAAAGCCTTTAAACCTGTGGGGCTTGGTGGCACATGATTGAAAACCACTGGTCTAAACTACCAGCTATTTCACACACTAACATTGTGCATCATCTGTTTGTCTAACAGAGCTCACGAAATTGTTTTGCTAATCTGCCCACCAGCTTTGTTGGAGGCAACATGGCAAGCTGTTATGTAGGAGGGTTTGCCACCCAAGAAGGCCACAATATGGCATCCACCAAACGTGAGAGGTACACTGAGAAACAAACTGTTGACGGATTGCCACATTGACTGCAAGAAAGCATGACATGAAAACTTACATTATGTTGATGACTTTAATCTATTGTATATTGTGAAATCAAAGAACATTATTATCCAAGGTTCCAAACCACAGTAAAAGCAGTAAAAATACAGCACTGAGATAGTGACGATAAGGAAATATGCCATCAAACAAGGCCGCATAACTGTAAAAACATACTGCTTCAAGCAGTGCACGGTAATAAAAATACGTGATATGATGGTTATAGAAAGGTGAGTGGAGAAATCACATGAGGAACTGAGGGAGCAAATGTTTATTTAACATTGGCTTTTAGATTAAACCATAAAAGAAAGCTTCTTTGGATGCAGACTGTGTTTCCTGTCCACACAAGCCAAGGCCAAGAAAAGAGCAGCACTATAAAAGGACATAGAGTTAATGTATGGAACTGTTCCTTTCACGTGCAGATCCATAAATGTTTCAAGACTTTTTTTTTTTTTATACATTTTTTATTGAAAGACACGAGACAATATTAAGACAATACATAGACATAACAACAAGAGGATGACAAGAACAGTGGGATAAAAGCCAGCAAATATCATATAGTCAGTGTGTGTGTATGTGTGCGTGTGCGTGTGTGTGTGTGAGAATGTCCTTGAGCCTTTTGAGATGGAGGGAAAGAAAATATATAAAAATAATAATAATAATTTAAAAAACAAACAAACAATCTAAAGAAAAAATGTAAAAATGAAAAACAGGTAAGTATGTGTGCATATGGATGTTCATGTATGCATGTACGTGGGTTTCAATTGGTTGTCCGGCAAGAAAAACGAAACAGAAATCAACAATAGTAAAAAATATACAAAAAATATATATATATACCGGTATATATACTATACATATTTCAATATTAATAGAATGGGTGCTGTCACGTTTGCAGAAACATAGTGAGGGATGACCAGGTGGAATGGTGTTCTGTTGTATTGTATATGATGGATGAGGTTAGATTTTCCATTGAAATATACTCTATCATTAAGTTTCTCCAGTGTGCGATGTGTGTATTATTCCTTGATTTCCAGTTCATGAGGATAGTTTTCTTGGCGATAGTTAGGGCCACAAGGAGTAATTTGCAGCTTGTTTTACTCAGATGTATTGTTGAGATGTCTCCTAGTAAGCACAGTGAAGGGGATAAAGGGACGAGGCAACTGGTGTGCAGTGCCAGGTGGCGTGAACATAGCTAGCCGGGCTGTTTTGAGTGCAATGTGGACAGATATATGACGTGAATCCAATTTGAAACATTTTTTGCCCGGTGTAATGAATTCTGTGAAGTATTTCATACTGTATTAGTTGTAAATTGGCATTTTTAGTCATGAAGTAGATATTATTGCAGATTTGGTTCCAGAAATCAGCATCAGGAGTGATGGATAGGTTTGATTCCCATTTTCTTGATGGTATGGATGATGTTTTGTCAGACTGTGATATTACTCTACATATTTTGGAGATTCACTTTTTTGAAGAGGGGATATTAATTAATTCTGAGGTTGAGGGGGGTAATTCTAGGTTAGTGGCCTTAATGTTAAGTTTGGATTGAACGGATGATTTGAGTTGCAGATATTCCAAAAATTGATTGCTCCTGATGCCGTACTTCTGAACCAAGTGAGGGAATGAAACCATGGTGTTATTATTGAAGATGTGTTTCAGATGAGTGATGCCTTTAGCGGACCATGTGTGGAGATTTAGAGGTGTCTTGTGACTTAGAAAATCAGGATTGTTCCATATGGGAGTAAAATTTGAAGGTGCAAAAGTGATGTTAGTGATTTTGTGGAATTTCCACCAGGCTGTCAGAGTTTCTGCTATTGTTAGTATTTTGAAACAAGGATGGTGTTTGATAGATTGGCTTTAAAATGGTAAGTCAGAAATCTGAATGTACTTACAAACTGTCTGTTCTATATCTAACCATGTGTTGTCAGATTGGCTGGGGTGGATCCATTTAAGAATGTACTGAAGTTTATTTGCTAGAGAGTAGTGAAAGTAATGTGGAGCTTCAAGTCCTTGTGTTTTTGGTTTTTGTAGAGTGGCCAGTTTAATTCTTGGTGTTTTATTTTTCCAGCAGAATTGAGTAATGATTGAGTCAAGCGACTTGAACCAGGAGTGGGTGGGTTGAGATGGTGTCATTGTGAATAGGTAATTTATTTTAGGAAGTATTGTCATTTTAACTGTAGCTATTCTGCTACAGTCTGCTATTGTCATCCCAACTGTTACTATCTAATGGAAGGATGGATGATTTACTCCAGTTAATGGAGTAGTCGGAGATATTAGAGAATGATTCCATGACTTTAATAGTTTCCTGTAGTGATGAGTAGGGGTTTTGTTGGAAGAGCAATATATCATCTGCATAAAGACTGATCTTGTGATGGGTGTTAAGTGTTTGAATTCCTTTTATGTAGATGTTCTGACGAATGGCTGCAGCTAACGGTTCAATGCAAATGGTGAAAAGTGAGGGAGAGAGTGGGCATCCTTGCCGAGTCCCCCTGTGCAGTGTGAAGCTTTGTGAGGTTTGTCCATTAGTGATGACAGTGGCTGACGGTGAAGTATATAGAATTTTAACCCAGTTAATAAATGATTCCCCAAAGCCAAATCTTTGTAATGTGCTTGTGAGAAATGTCCAGTTTACTCTGTCGAAGGCTTTTTCTGCATCCAAGGAGGCTATGATGGTACCAGTGTGGAGAATTTCAGTATTAAATGCATTGTAAGTAAGATTAAATAACCCCCCTAGTGATGAGTAGAAGTGTCACAATAATAATAATATGTTAGTCACAATATGTTTACAATATTCTTGCTTGTAGATGATATTATGTGTTACAGTATATTAACTAATTGAATGTATTAAATCATAAAAGTATAGTCACTAAAGGTATTAAAACACTGTAAGAATAGTTTGAGGGTCTGACATGGATTCTGGATGAGACATGCAGCAGAGTGGAGGATGGGGTCAGTGAGGAGGACAGCTGACCAGAGGTGGAGTCAAGACAGATGTTTTGCAAGGAGCAAAGCTGTTTCGCTAAGGGATCGATCCAGGGAGGGGACAGAATTCAAATGGAGCCAGTCACGGATGGCCACGGAGGGTCAGTCCGATGATCTATGACTGTTTGGACATTTCCGACGTATAAAAGACACTGTTCTGAGAGAATTCCTCAGACCACATCCGCTCTCGTTTTTCAGTACCTGTATACAGACCTGTGAGTGAGCAGGCGTGTGTGTGGTCTCTGTTCTCGAGAACATTACTATTGATAGTTAATGCAGCTTATAAATGAATTTCATATAGTACATTAAATATTGTTATTAATTTTTGAACCGGTTCCAGCTCATTTTTCCACTGTGTGCACACTGTACGGAGTTCGCAGCAGGAGAGGTCCTGCGGCCTCGCAGCTCTTCATCCTTTGTTTCCAGCCCCAACAAATTGGTGATTCCCCGACGTGATGATTTTTACTGGAAAACTGACCGGACCAGAAAGCTAACCACGATACCTTCAGGGCCCAAAAAGAAAAGGGTAAGACGGAACCTTTTTAATAAAACTCCGCATGTAGGTAGATATAGGAAAACTTAGAGACAGTATCGTGGCCAGCGCCTCTGAAAGCCAGACAAAGGAGCGAGCCGCAGCAAGCCGGTAACGTGTATTGATTTGAAGTAGCTGGATTACTGTATGAAACACACTTGCAAGCTGGATTAGGGACACGTGTATTTTGGCTACGCGCTGTTCTTTGTTGCGAAATCCTACCGGTAAGGTCCGCGATATGCATTACATCTTACACGTTAGCAGTGATCAAGCTATACTAGCAGCATAAGCTACAGAGCTACGTGCTACGAAGGGATATACCCCGAGAGCTAGAAGGCTCTGAGTTAGGAAACTCAAGTAAGAAGTTAAGAGAGCTAGAAGGCTCTGAGCTAAGGAAGCTCTAAGAAAGTATTGTCGTGTGAATTAAACTTAAGCATGTATTGCGGGCGAATTACGTGGAATTAACGACGGTTGTTTCATGGTGTCACGTTGGCGTCATGTGTTTGATGAACCGACTCTTAACGGGAGGGGATAAATTGATACGAGCTTAGAAGCTAACAGAACTAAGTTGCCTTCTAGAGTCGAGCTCTGCGCCGACAGACTGACTACTACGAAGCGCTATAATTAACTGAGTTCAGGGGAATATAATCTGGGGTGGGTAAACTAGGTAATGACGTGGGTAATCATACATTGTAATCACGGTGTATTTTGGTATGAATGTGATATAGCGCTGTGAGAAATTGCTTTGCTGTGTGGTGTGAATGCTAGCGGAGCTGAAGGTTGCTTTGTGCTTAGCCTAGATAACTAGATAAAAAACGATCATAAAATAACCGGTGCATATGGAGAAGCCGAGCACGGTCTAGCATAAATAACGTGGGTGAATGCGGCATGGTTAACAGTTATAACTACGGTGCTTTGTCTGTGTTGAAGACACATTTTCGCCGGTTAGCTTAGCCGCTAATAGCATTTGCCCTTTGTTCGTAAATTCGCGGGGATTTTGGCCATACTTCCGGTGACGGAAAACCAACGAAGAAGAAGGAGAGGCAACTTTGCCACCTATCGGTTGGAGGAGTAATTGCTTGATAATTACAGAAAACTCCATTACCCAGAAAACCTAGAGGTGAAATTGTCTTAGAACTACAGGATACTCAAGTCATCCGTGAATTAGCAGATGCATTAAAATACTTTGAGTTCTGGTGATAAACTTGTAATATTCCTTGTTTTTGAAGCTTTTGACTTGCATTTAGACTTTGACTGTTTATCTTGGTTTTAATTTAGCATTTCCAGCTACCATTGATCATATTAATTGTACTTCTTAGATTTGTGATTTTAGTTTAATTGAGATTTAAACTTTCATTGTTGGTTTTAATCGTGATTCAGTATTTCAATTGGCAGTGTTGGTTTGATATTAATTGAGATTTAAACTTTCATTGTTTGTTTTAATTGTGATTCAGTATTTCAATTGGCAGTGTTGGTTTGATATTAATTGACCTTTTAACTTTCAGTGATAGTTGCTGATAGTTTCTTTAATTTTGATACAGATTTTATTTCAACTTCAGTTGATCAACTTGGTTTTAAGCTAGTATTTTAACTTCCAGTGTTTATTCCATATTTTGACTTTAATGGTAAATTTAATTCAGCAGTTTGATTTTATAATTTGAGTTTAATTCAGATACTGGTTTAATTATTAATTAAATTTTAATTTAGGATCTTAGTTTAAATTTTTAATTCAACATTTCTAACTTTTAATTCCAAATTGTTAAATCTTGATTTGAATTTTTAATTAAATAATTTAGATTTTAATTATAATATTAATTGAGATTAATTTAAAAAAAAAGAAAAAATCGAATTTTTTAAATATTCATTTGGCTCAAATTTCCCATAGCTTAGATACAAATAAAATGAAATAAATTTTCATTGCATACACTTAGACACACATCTGAGCTACTGTCAGAATATAGATAGTTGAGAAGTAAGTGAACACTCCCAGGCCGCATGATGGTCACACTAAGCACCCAGCAAATGCTGGGAAGAGCCAAAGAAAGAATGGAGGATTTGACGGTGCCTACGGAGAGGCCAAAGGAATGGAAAATGATGAAGAAATATCTGGAGAGATGGCAGAAGAACGGGTGGTTTCCAACAGCGACGGCCCCCACTGAAGAACACAGACGCAAAGTGTGTAGGGCGGCTGTGGAGGCTAGAAACAATGCCACTGCAGACTACGAAGGAGCCAGTCGCCTGAGTAAGCGCGGCAAGAAAAAAGCACTTGACTCGGAAGAAAAGAGGTGCGCACACACCCAACGGCTGCTCACCTACTGGAAGGCCGTAGACCCAGCCACCTCCGTATCTGCTGTGAGACTGTCTGAAGTCCTGAAGGAAGGAATGACAGACTTCAAGTCACCCTGGACCGCCACCACCCCCTAGCCTGCCAACCCTGTCTACACACCAGTGTACCCAACATTGTCAATAGAAGCTCATGGGCAATGTGAGCCACCCTTATCTCCCCCACCTTACAAGTGCGGAGCAACCAATCCCTTCTTAGAAAACCCTTCAACCCAAGCAGTCGTGCTCAAAGTGAATGGAGGAACATTGGATCTAGTAGAAGAAGAAGAAGTGGAAGTCAGGCCTGAAGAATACAGCCTTCCAGAAACCTCGGAAGAAGAGGAGATATGTCTGAACCCATCTCTTCCAAGGAACGGCCAGCATGAGAAAGAGGGGAACAGAAAGAAAGAATTAAGACAGAGGGAAGAAGCAGACGAAAGGCTGACATGCGTCAGAAATAAAGCTGCAACTGGAGAAAGAAGGAAGATGAGAAAAATGAAGAAAAAGGAGTTTGAGGCAGAGGGGGTGTTGACCCTCAGACCCAGAAGACAAAGAACAGACTTGGATGGTGATGATGATTACCCAAACAGCACTGACGAGGAAGAAATGAGAGGTGCATCGGGAGGTCATCCACAGCTCAGACGGTCCACCCGAGAGAAGAGGCCTCCAAACAAATATGCAGACTGGGTTTGTCCCGTAATAGGTGAGATGCCACCTTCGTCCCCAGCCCAACAGTGCCCCCTGCTGGTGAAATCCAACGGACAAGCTGAGTTTGTGCCATGGGGACATCGAGACATGGACACACTGGAGAAGTTACTTCCACCACTAGGAGGAGGAGCTAGCCCTTGGATCCGTCAGTTTGAAAAACTGACGGCAGCGGACAAACTGGCACTGGGGGACATACGGGCTATAATAATCCGAGCAGAGGGAACAACTCAATTAAACACCCTGGAAACAGGGACAGGTACGTTCGCCAGACCGGACCAGACCCCGTTTGACAACTTCAGAGGAGTTTTTTGGCAAACGATGTGCAGTATCTGGCCCACGAAACCAAACATGAATTCCCTCACTGGATTGAAAATAAAACCAGAAGAAGAAATGCATCAGTATTTAAAAAGAGCGGAGCTGGAGTGGCATGTGGCCACAGGGGGGAGACATGACATGGCAAATCTGAAGAAACAACAGGCCAGGAGACAGATGGCAGTAACTGAGGCTCAAGCTCCTCAACAGCCCCAAAACCCAGTTCCAGCCCCATATCAACAGTATGCAGCACCCCCAGCCCCATATCAACCATATCCAGCAGCCCCGGCCCCCCCAGTGGTATACTACCAACCCCCTCCACAGAATGGAGTCAGAGGAAGAGGAAGAGGCAGAGGATATGGAAGAGGCAGAGGTTACCAAGCAGGTGGATATGGCCGACCAGGAAACGGAGAAAACCCAGACAGGAATGATGAATGCTACACCTGTGGGAGATGGGGACATTGGGCCCGAAACTGCCCATAACAAATGGGAGGAGGAATGCAGTTCAGTGCGCCACCACGACGGGCTCCATTCCCACCTCAACGTCAGCAGTACCAAAGACCAGGTCCGTCAGGACCACCTGCACCTCCCATCATGGAACCTCAACGTCAGCAGATGCCCATGGTGTCAACAGGGCCCTGGGATGGTGTTTACCAACAAGAGTACTGAGGAGGCCCAGAAGATCCAGAAGCATGTGTGGTTTACAGGCCTCAGACAGAACCAATGGTGACCTGTAACGTGGCCGGAGTTGACGTCGAAATGATGGTAGACTCTGGAGCCGCAGCCTCATGCTTACGAAACCTAGACGGAAAAACACCCCCACTCTCAGAAAAAACTATGAGAACAGTTGGATATTCGGGAAAAACAGAAGTGCAGAAATTCACAAAACCATTGGCAACCACACTAGGAAGACAACATTTGCTCCATCAGTTCCTATACTCTCCCAAATGCCCCGTCAACTTAATGGGAAGAGATTTGATGACCAGAGTTGGAGCTGAAATTCAATGTTCAGCTGACGGACTAAGAATCACATTCAAAGGCCAGCCACTCACCCCCTGGCAGACACATGGAGGAAGAATTCTCCTGATGATGAGTTCTGACGAACCAGAAGAAAAGACTGAAGTGTTTTGGGCCAGGCTGCTGCCAGGAGACAGGGAACAGCCGAGTGTCAACAAAACATATCAAGACTGGAAGCCATGGATCAACAGCAAAGGAGCGTATGGTCCTCCCATTGATCCATTCCATTGCACCTACAACTACCTGAGAACATCTAATGACGAATACACTGACGCATGGGAGCAAGAAAGAGAAGGAGTTCAAGAAATAATGAGGGTCACTGACATCTTTGTGGGCCCAGAAGGAGTAGCAGCACATTGTGAACTCACTGAAATTCAAGCACAGTGGTATGAGCTACACCATGAAAGTGAACCCCATGTCACGTTGGCCATAGCAGCGGGACAAGAAGCCCGTTCATTGGGTCCAATGATGAAAAGAGCCCAGGAAATAACAAACTGGTGCTCTACTGGCTCCCCACTGCTTCACCACAGTCCAGACAAGACAATCTGGAGAATAGCACATTGCAGCAGAGAAACCGGCATATTGGAAAAGCAGGAACTGGAAAGACACCACGGCCGTGAGTTGTCTGACCATCCGGCAGCAGAAGACTTATTGAACCAAATGCCAGAACATCTATGGGCAAATGGAGACTATGAAGTTGGCTGCACCCCACACCATTCAGTGAAAGTAAAAAAAGAAGCCTGGACAACCATCTGTGTGGAGACCACAGTATCGACTCAATAACGATGCTATGAAAGGGATAACAGCCACCATACAAGGTTTGCTTGAAGCAGGAGTGTTGAGACTGGCAGAATCAACTTGGAACACGCCCATATTGCCCGTCCCGAAAGCCGGAGGAAAAGGTTGGAGAATGGTACATGATTTAAGAGAGGTAAATCATGCCACAGAGACAAAAGGAATTGCAGTGCCCAACCCATATGTGGCACTACAGAACATAAGTCCGCAACACCAGTATTTCACAGTACTGGATTTGGCAAACGCATTATTTTGCCTGCCACTTGATCCCTCAAGTCAAGATATGTTTGCATTTACCTTTCAAGGTCAAAGATACACCTACAACAGAATGCCTCAGGGGTTCAAGGATAGCCCTGGAATATTCAATGCGGCATTGAAAGAAGACTTGAAAGACCTCAAACTGCCAGAAGGAGTGACCTTGATACAGTATTTTGATGATATACTGTTGGCAGCTCCATCTGCCGAAAGCTGCCTGGCAGCAACTGAAGCTGTGCTAAGAAAAGTAGCAGAATGTGGCTACAAAATCAAGAGAGCAAAGACTCAAGTCGGAAGACGACAAGTGACATTCCTGGGAAGAGTACTCTCAGGAAACAAGAAGAAGATATCACCAGAGCAGAAATCAGCAGCTCTGACCTACCCCAAACCCAGAACCGTCCAAGAAATGCTCGGATTCCTGGGACTGACAGGCTACAGCCGAGGTTACGTGCCAGACTACGTTAACCTCACTCAGCCACTGAGAGACATGCTGACCAAAGTTGGAAACAGAAATCTGAAAGCAGAACTGATCTGGACACTTGAAGGAGAAGAAGCTTTCATCAAAACAAAGCAGTGTCTGGCTCATGCAGCCGCACTAGCAGCTCCAGACTATGAATCAGATTTCCACTTAGATGTAGGAGAAAAGCAGGGTGTAGTAAACGCAGTCCTATACCAGATGAGGAGAGAGGGAAGAGCAGTTTTGGCTTACCACAGTTCTAAATTAGACCCCATAGAGCTAGGACAGGTAGGATGCACTAGACACCTAGCTGCAATAGTCAAGGCTATTCAAAAGACCGCATACATAGTTATGTGCCACCCTTTGAAAATACACACAGAACATGGTGTAGTTGCCTATTTGGAGACTCAAGCCTTCACTCTAACAGCTATGAGAGGAGCTAGAATATCAGAAACATTGACACAGCCCCACCTATCTTTCACCTCAGAAGGAGTGAACATGACGTCTGGATTGCTGCATGACCAAGGCACCCACGACTGTGCAGAAGTAGCCAGAAAAGAGACAAAGTTAAGATCAGATTTGAAAGGAGAAAAGGATCCAGATGCAGACATGACACTCTTTTGTGATGGTTGTTGTTATCGAGGCCCAACAGGTAACATAGCTTCATATGCAGTAGTGGAGCAACTGCCTGATGGGACATTGGTGGAGGCAGAGGCTGCTATCATTCCTCAGCCTGCCTCAGCCCAACTGGCAGAAGTTGTAGGGCTAACTCGAGCCCTTAGTTTGGCCAGGGACAGAAAAGTAAACATTTATACTGATTCGGCCTATGCGCATGGTGCAGTTCATCTAGATGGGCCTCAGTGGCTCAGGAGAGGGTTTTTGACTAGTTCAGGAGCCCCGGTGAAGCACCATGAAGCGCTAAAAAATCTACTGGACGCTGTAATGATGCCAGCACAAATTTCGGTAATAAAATGCAAAGGTCACTCAAAGGAGGATGACCAAGAAGCAAGAGGTAATGATGCAGCTGACCTCGCAGCTAAGAGAGCTGGAGGGTACATTGGCAGTGATACACAAATGTTGGTGTTAAGTCTCAATGACTCACAGCTAGCCCCGACTGAAGGTGACCTCGTGTTATTGCAGGAAAAAGCTGGTGCGTATGAGCATTCCCAGTGGTTGGCTCATGGAGCGACCAACAGTGCCGGATTGTGGAGGTCTCATGATGGACGAATGGTAGCTCCTGCCGAGCTGTGTATTGTGTATTGTGTATTGATTTGAAGTAGCTGGATTACTGTATGAAACACACTTGCAAGCTGGATTAGGGACACGTGTATTTCATATAGTACATTAAATATTGTTATTAATTTTTGAACCAGTTCCAGCTCATTTTTCCACTGTGTGCACACTGTACGGAGTTCGCAGCAGGAGAGGTCCTGCGGCCTCGCAGCTCTTCATCCTTTGTTTCCAGCCCCAACACCAGTTTGTTGTAATGATGAGTAATTGATTAAATTAAACAGTCTGCGTGTGTTAGTGGATGAATGTCTACCTTTGATAAAGCCGGTTTGATCTGGATGAATTATGGATGGAGTGACTTTGGCTAATCTGTGAGTTAATGCCTTCGTGATGATTTTAATATCTACATTGAGAAGAGAAATGGGACGGTAACTAGAAGGAAGAGTTGGATCTTTGTTTGGTTTGAGGAGGAGTGATATACTGGCTGTGTTCATGTTGGCTGGAAATTGCAAATTTTGTTTTATTTCAGTTATCATTTTGTTAAAGAGTGGAGCTAGAATGAACCAGAAGTGTTTATAGAACTCAGCTGGGAAGCCATCGGGACCTGGTGCTTTGTTATTGGGCATAAGATTGAGGGCAGTAAAAAGTTTGTCCTGTGTTAATGGTGAGTCAAGTATGTTGATTTGTTCTTTGTTAAGCTGTGGTAAATCAATGCTGTTGAGAAATGAATTGATGTCTTCTTGATTTGGGTTATTTTTAGATGAATATAGATTGGCATAAAAACTTCTGAAGATTTTCTTTATTTCATCGGGTGAATTTGTGGGCTTCCCTGCAGAGTCTTTGATGATTGAGATTGTTGTTTTTTCTTTATTTCGTTTAATTTGATTTGCCAGATATTTACCGGATTTATTGCTATGGTGAAAATGGTGTTTCAAGACTTCTTAACAAGAAGAGACAACAAGACATTTAGGTTGTGATGAAGGGAAAAAAACTGTAAACTGCATCAGTGCATCAGTGCATCGCAAAATGGTTTGTCAGTCTGCTCTTCTATTGGTCAGTCCTATCACATCAACAGTGAGTCGTTGATAACTTAAATGTTAGCCAGGACACAGCAGACATGCCAGTGAAAGTGACCAAGGGGACCATCTTCTGATTGGCGGATAACCCCCTCTATCCCTGAGCCACAGACGTTCCCGTGGTCTAAGCTCCACCTCCAAACTGTGTTATCATCCATGCGTGCAGATTGTTGTGAGAGTCTGAGTTGCAGCTCTCCCAAATGTTTCATTAATTCCTCAATGTCTTCCTCGATGTCTGGCCCACCATTCTAACACTAACTACAGTCACTATTTACACTTGATCTAAGGGTATGTGTGTGTGTTTATGTTTGTGTGAAAGTCTATGTCTCCATAAGTGACTGATGGCAGTGAGACATGCCATAAAAATATGTATTAGTGACTGAAGGCAGTGAGACGGGCAGTGTCTGTATTAGTGACTGATGGCAGTGAGATGGGCAGTGTCTGTATTAGTGACTGAAGGCAGTGAGACGGGCAGTGTCTGTATTAGTGACTGAAGGCAGTGAGACGGGCAGTAGAAGCCTGAGATTAACAGCAGCAGACAGTATGTCCAACCGGTCAGACAGACAGGCAGTAAAGGGCCGTGATTGACAACAGGGTCTTGTGGCTCGCGCCTCTGCACGCCACTCATCCGCCACTTCCTGGGCCCTTTGTGTTTCAAACACACACACACCCACACACACAGACACACACACACACACCATCTGCTGTGGTAATTCACAGGCTGCATGCTGGAGCAGCACACAGCCTCCTCTCTTACTTTGCTTTCTCCTATTCATCCCTCCTTTGCTCGCTCGCTGTCTTTTATTCGGAGGGAGAAAGCCAGGCCATTCACAACTTTTGTTTGTACTGGCCCCACACACACATATGCACACACAAACCAAACTTTCAAAAACAATTATTCCACTCCAATCAGAGGATTGCAGTCTAGTTTTGTGAAGTCTTACAATTGATTTAGCCTCTCATATTTTCCATGAGGCGGAGAGGAGCACCTTCGCTCTCGGGCTGCAGTGGCTGATTCTGTTTCTAACCGTATAATTTGACCACCGTCATAGAACTCCACATATGTGTGTAAGTGAATTACTGAGCTGGTGATGACTGGAAAATTATAATTTTGTCTCTGATTCATCTGATTTTCTTTTTTGTCATAAAGTGTCTGGTTCTTACTCACCGTAAAAGCTGTTAGAATTCTCGTAATTACTTGGAATTGATGCCAATATTCATTATCTTTAGGGCCCGAAGTGAAAGTGCAGATTCTGAATTAGATAACAACAATAACATGGATCTGACAAAACAAAAGCAGTCTAGATGGATAAAACATATTAAACTTGGTGCTTGCTCTCATAAAGGGGACCTTTCACCCGTGCATGTGCTTGCTTTGAGCAAGAAGAGGGAGAAGTGTTGGGTTGACCCTATACCCCAAATGATTTCATGGAAATTAATTTGGTACACTGTCAATGGCAAAATAGCATTTTGTTTGTTGTGATGAAATGTATTCAGACATTCATGTTCCCCTCAGGATGAATTGTAATAACTAAAGTGATTCTCTGACCTTTCACCTCGTGTCATCACAATGTCACAATGTTTATTTCTCAAATAAAACCAATGAACCCTTCAGCCTCAGTTGGACTTATGTTAACTGCTAATTGGCAGATTTCAGCATGCTAATACTCCAAAGTAAGATGGTGATGACAGTGAACATCCCTGCTTAGCATGTTTACATTGTCACCATGTTAGCATGTTGACATTAGCATTGAGCATACTGTGTCTAAGTACAGCCTCACAGAGGCGCTAGAATGACTTTGGAGACAGCAGTGTAATTGTGCCCAGTGATATGCTGACGGAAGGTATCGGCCGGCTAAGGGCATCAAGTCTCAATGAACCAGCAGCTTCAAGGGGACGTTGTTTGAACGTTCAGAACTAAGTCAGACGCTGTGGGTGTGAGCGGCATGCAGTGATTACTTTGTAAGTCCTCAGTGCATTGTTTGGTAATGTGGTGGCAGACACACACACACACACACACACGCAGAAACACACTTAGTGCAACTACCTGATCTTTGTCACCGTGTTGGTATGTATTACCATTCATTCCACACTACTCCCCCGCAACTCTCACAACCCATTATATACCTGAACAGCACAACAAAAGGTGTGTCCCTTTGAGGAGAGGCCTGACAGAGGTCCTGTTTACACCCGCTATTAGCATGCTTCTTGGGAGATCCTATCAAAAGCTCGAAGGCTACATCCACACTAAATTCCACTTTAAATTCATATCTTTTGCTACGTTTACACTGAGCGTCCACACTACTCTGGAGTTTTAGAGCAACAAAAACGGAGGAGTTTAGAAACGCCAATGAAGGTAAAACCAAATGTATTGAGCTATAATCTAGTAAACTTTGAAGTTTCAAAGAACTTTGTAAGTGTTCACTTTAAAGTAAATTTGATTTGTGTGTGAGAGAGAGAGAAATAGAGAGAGAGAGAGAGAGAGAGAAAGAGAGAGAGAGAGAGAGAGAAGAGAGCGCGAGAGAGAGAGAGACAGAGAGAGAGAGAGAGAGAGAGAAAGAGAGCGCGAGAGAGAGAGAGAGACAGAGAGAGAGAGAGAGAGAGAGAAAGAGAGAGAGAGAAAGAGAGCGCGAGAGAGAGAGAGAGCAGCGTTGTAACTAAGTTTGAAAAATAAAACTTCTAAAACTTTCCACGAAGTGTGTCCGTTTGAGTTTATAGAGGAAGATCTTAAGTATCAAGCATTACATTTCATTATTAAAGACATATTTTCTGTAACTAAGCAACCCATCTACTTCCTCGGCACATCGGCACCCGCATGCCCAGTGTACGAGAATAATCACGTGATATTCATTTTCAGGCTTGCTAGTATGGAAACATAGTTGTGTGGATGTAGCCAAGACGCGTGTGTGTGTGTGTGTGTGTGTGTGTGTGTGTGTGTGTGTGTGTGTGTGTGTGTGTGTGTGTGCGCCACAGACAGTGAATATGACAACATAAAGTGCTGATGGTTGCGTGCCATAAATATTCGATCCACACACTCACACAGCCCTTTCAACAGCTGCATGTTCACACTTGTGGACATTTCTGAAATACACGTTTCTTATTGTATGTGTGAATGACATTGTATCCTAGTATTCATTGAACAGAGAAAGTGATTGCAATGTATGTCATTGTGCTTGTTGAGGGGCCTCTGCAGTTCAAATCCAGTTTGTTTAGCTGCTGTGCACCACAACAGAGCGAGAACTCCTCACTGCCATCCTGGGCAGCTTTAACAAACTCCCTCCACACACCCTAAACCTTTTGATGCTGCTCATTGGCCAATTAGAAGGTAATTGAAAAGAACCAATCAACAGAATGGTTCAAGAATACAAGGCTCTAAAAAGCACTCTGAATAGAGTCAGATCTTTGGTAAATGATGACTGAGATTGGAGACATAAGGTAAGTAATTGTAGAATGTGTTAAGTGACCCTTCGATAACACAGACAGAGGGAGATCAGCTTCATTCTCCGCTCAGGTAGGCATTACTCCACTATATCTATATATTACAGTTTGTTTTATGTGCTGCTCTGAATGTCTTATAGAAAACCTTTAATAAAATAGGCGATTTTTGAACTATCCTTTTGTTCTTGCTTGAGGCATGGCAAAGATCTCTGAGATGTATAAAGCTGAAAGTCAATCAAAGCTGCTGACACGGTTTGCAGATCCTGCTTGTGTTTTGTACCTCACGCCCATTCTCACAGCTAGTCTCTCTGCGAGGCATTCTGCCAGTGGACAGAGGGAGCTGTGTGACTGATACCAGACAGAACCGCTGCCATTGACTGTGGTCTGGTGCCAAAACGTCTGGAGGAATTACAAACATGCAGGCGGTATACATGTGTTCATACATGTCTTATGATGGTCTGCAATGCAGATTGCACAAGTCAAAATAGATGTGATTAACTGGAACAGAAGGAACAAGAAGTAAGAATGAATAGAAGGAACATCCCTTCAACCTGGATTCATGTTGATTTGATCAGCCGGCTGTCTCCTCACCAGGTGTTGGCTTTGCAGTTGTGTTTGTTGTTGGGGTGTTTTACTGTGGACAGAAGTGTACTCATACTGAAAACAGTCAGTATGAATCCAAGCTGCTTTCACACGAAAACAGAGTTTTAAAATAGACACGGTGGTGTTTATGACATCTGAAACTCATCAGATGTTTGCAACAGAATTAGCTCAGGTGATCGAATCTTGTCCGTCTGCCACTTGGGATTCCTAATTAACATGGAGCTGCGAAGTAGCTGGTATTGAACTCAATACCTCAGGACTAACTTCTACACCTCATAGTCAGATATACTGCAACAAGGGTGTTGTATGATCTGAGAAACGTGTGTCAATATAAAGCTTACTGAGCCAGATGTCACTTACTAGCTCCTCTACAATACACATTGATGAAAAGTCCAACCAGAGTCCTTCTTTGTGTTTGATCAGTGTGTGTGTGTGTCTTGAGAGGGCAGGTGAAGACAGAGATCAAGTGAATTTAAATTAGCTGCAGGGGCAAAAATACTTATTACCCTATTTGGACTTAGGGACAGGCATCACAATGAATGAATTCTTCTTGATACTGTTCATCCACTTTTAATAACATTTCAGCACATAGAAAAAAACAGTTACATAAACTATTGGATGTTCTCAGGATACCACCGCTTTGGTCCAGAGTGAAATATCTCATTGATGAATAGATTGCTATGACGTGTCCCCCACAGCATTGATTGTACTGTAATGGCATTCCCATCAGCATCGGCTGTACTAACGCGGGAAACTGTCTCAATTTCTCAACTTCTGCTTCACTTACCTCGCCTCCTTTCCTCGCTCCGGTAAGAGATCGGTGCTTGTGAGGAAGTCAAGGAGAGACCAACATGAATGCATGGTTAGCATCTGACACTGCTCGCAGGGTCTTTGGTGTCACAGGAAAAGCATTGTTTCTTACTTCCCTCCCTACTGTTTTCTGCTTCTGAAGAAGAATAGCAGGGGATGTTGAGGAATACTGGCCTCCCTGTATTTATTGTAACAGACGACACACTGATTTGACTTCCTCTAGACATCGACGGTTAGTCGCCACGCGACTCTTATTGTATGTGTCCTAAATACCCCTTTTCTACAGGAACCTGAAGGAAATCTCAGCGGCGAAAACAACTAGGAAATGGGTGGATGCAGGGACGGTGTCCCTGTTCCTGTCTCCACCAGGGGCGTCATTACAGTTTTTCTCAATTGCTAAAACACTAAAACCCATTGGCTGAACAAAGTTCTCAGTTGCCTGAACTCATTTAGCTAATTGTGCAGTCTGTTGTCAATACCTTAAACTGTTTCACATGGTAAAACACAATTTGCAGATCTCACTTAGACTTTTCAGCAAAACTCTAAACACATTCTCAGTCTCAAAACACATTCTGCACTCTAATGCACATGTCATCCATACTGGTAAACACAAGTGGCAACAATCAAATACAAATAGAGAACACAAGTCATTGATTAAACACAATCACTCAAAATTGATTTCACTTGTATCAAATGATGTGACACAACCAATATTAGCCAGTTTAGAGAGCAAACAGGTGGTTGAAGGTGGGAAGGAGAAAGTCTGAGAATGGATAGAAGAAACAATGTGAGAGGACATCGTGCTTTCTATTTGTTACAGTAACAGTACTGACTGCTCAATAGATTTTGACTGGTTGCAGGTTCATATCAACAAAGAACAAGAATTACAGTATCACAGAGACAAAGGACACGTTTGTGAGATGCAGGGTACAGTACTGGACAAATAGGGGTACAAGGAGGAGGAAGAACAAAAGAAATTGTAAAGAGCAAAGCACAGTAGTCATTTCTGATCAATTTTGAGCTACTGTAATAGAACATGTTTTCGTTCATATGAAATTAGTTTTGAGATTAAAAATCTACTTCTCCCTGAGAACTATATGTTTTGAACAATGTGTTTTCTATTTATTGGTGTATTGCTTACTGACTGCTTGATAGTGTATATTATTTTGATCACTTTGTTTATGATTTGAGAGCAGTGTTTGATTTTGAGCACAGGTAAAACTGTTTTGAGGCGAAAGTTTCATTTTGCAAGAGGATTCAGAGGTTGTGTAAATAGTGCTTGAAGATGAGGTTTTGTGTTTACAGTTTTGAGAGAATGGGTGACCGTTTCAAGAAATGTGTCTTAGCAATCGAGAAAAACTGTAATAAACACTGCTGTAATACAACCAACACAAAGCTTTCTTTAACAGATTACCTGAACATACTTAAATTACTCACAAAACTCAACCCCTCTGACTGAACTGATGTGAACTGAGTTTCCGATCATCATAATCGTATCATTTCACATTATCAAGGTTAAAGGTTAATTTACTGTGACTCTACAACACAGTGTAGCAAAACAAAATGCAAGCTGCAGTCCCTTTATGCTACACAGCAAAAAGATGAACATAGCAGTACAGAACTATGTTTCATGGCTGAGTGTGCAGGATGATTCCAGAGGAGAGAAGCTGCTCTGAAGCCTGGTGGGCAGACAGCAGCAGGGTGAACAGCTTGTGGCTGGGTGGGTTTTTTCTTTTTAAATCCTTTTAGTTCTTCGCAGGCACCTCCTCTCACCAATATCACTGATGCTCTGTAGATTGGTACCAATGATGTTCTGGGCGGTTGTAATCCCCGCTGAAGGGAAACTTCACTCCAGTGGTCTCTTCATGTCGGGGGCAGTAGTCCTGGTTGTACTGTGTGAACAGGAGGGGGCTGAGCACTCAGTGGAGGAGGTGTGCCCACCGTGCACAGCTTGAGTGCTGTCAGTTTCATGGGGGAGATTGTGTTGATTGCTTCGCTGAAATGAACAAACAGCATTCTGATTTAGGAATTGTTATTTTGTTATTATCGCTGTACGGGCTGAGTGAAGGGCATTGGAAATGGCATCCTCTGTGGATCGGATGGCTCTGTGTGTAAACTGGCTGGAATGTTGCTTTTAATATGCTGGAGAACCAGTTTCACAAAGGACTTCATCAGAATAGGGGTGAGTGTCACAGGGCGGTACTTATTTAGACTGGACACTGCAGACTTTTTAGCTACAGAAAATATGGGGCTGTCTTAAAGCTAGTGGCTGCATTTAACCCATGCTAAGCATGAGGGGCAGTGGATTGCAGTAAAGAGCTCTGGGCAGTGGCGGCTGGTCAATAGAGGGCCATGGGGCATGGCCCCACCATGAGCCACACGAAAAAGAAAAAAATTATAATAATCATAAATTATACAAATTGTCAATATTTGTGTTTTTTAACTATGGAATGTACCCAGTAATGTGTGTACAATATGATATCTGCGCAAAATATATGCTTTTCCTGCTCGTCCTCTCCCCCTGTGTGCTCGTCTGCTCGTGCTCTCTGCCTGTGTGCACAACACGTCTGAGAACGCGCAGCGAGGGGGGCCTGATCGTTTTGGCCCAAAAGAGACGGGTCTATGAAGCCGTTTAGCCAATTGCTGATTCAAGATATAAATGAGTGACATACAATTTAGCCAATCAGCGCCCTCAAATAGATTCAGCTATGGGCCAGAACGATCAGGCCCCCCTAGCTGCGCGTTCTCGCCAGGAGAAGTCTCTACAGGCCCCCGCGCCAGCGCGACCACTCCTCCTCCAAGCCCCGTTTGAGAGGAGAACTTTGGCAGAGATTCTGCAGCCAAAGAGCTGATATCAGATCAGCCTGACCTCACAATCAGACAGCAGACTACATGCGAAGCTTCACTACTTCGTACAAGTCAGTCAATCAACTTCCTTTCTTCCTAAAAGTACGCTGATTACTTCGACATACCATACGTATCCACAGGTTATCCACAACTTAATCCACGTAGATCGTTCCATTTAACACGTTTCATAACACATTTCCTAACACGGTGGGAAAACTGTGCGGCTCCATACTGCCTCCGATATTACTCACCACTGTCAGTAACTGTCGCAGTGTCCTTAAAGTGACAGTTGTCTGTCACTTACATGTATTTCTTACTGTAACAAATTATAACGACATCCTTGTAACATTCAAAGTAGAAACAGAAGTGATTACAGTTAAACATGTAAATACAAGTGAATATTTAACATCACATTGAATTTAGCTCCTACAGATGTTAAATTAACAGTGAAAACTCATCATAGCTTACAGTTTTTCTCGATTGCTAAGACACATTTCTTGAAACGGTCATCCATTCTCTCAAAACTGTAAACACAAAACCTCATCTTCAAGCACTATTTACAAAACCTCTGAATCCTCTTGCAAAATGTAACTTTCGCCTCAAAACAGTTTTACCTGTGCTCAAAATCAAACACTGCTCTCAAATCATAAACAAAGTGATCAAAATGATATACACTATCAAGCAGTCAGTAAACAACACACCAATAAATAGAAAACACATTGTTCAAAACATATAGTTCTCAGGGAGAAGTCGATTTTTAATCTCAAAACAAATTTCATATGAACGAAAACATGTTCTATTACAGTAGCTCAAAATTGATCAGAAATTACTACTGCGCTTTGCTCTTTGCAATTTCTTTTGTTCTTCCTCCTCCTTGTACCCCTATTTGTACAGTACTGTACCCTGCATCTCACAAACGTGTCCTTTGTCTCTGTGATACTGTAATTCTTGTTCTTTGTTGATATGAACCTGCAACCAGTCAAAATCTATTGAGCAGTCAGTACTGTTACTGTAACAAATAGAAAGCACGATGTTCAAGGCCATACAATTTGTTTATTGTACATTATACAGCCTACAATGCACTGTAGGCCTACTACAGTATACAATACTACAGCAAAAGGGACAAAAATCAAAGGAGTCAACATGTCATCAATGTGCTTCTTCTTGTCTTTGGGCTGGGTCAGGCCAGAGCACTTCGTCGACATCACCTTCAACCAGCTGTTTGCTCTCTAAACTGGCTAATATTGGTTGTGTCACATCATTTGATACAAGTGAAATCAATTTTGAGTGATTGTGTTTAATCAATGACATGTGTTCTCTATTTGTATTTGATTGTTGCCACTTGTGTTTACCAGTAGAGATGACATGTGCATTAGAGTGCAGAATGTGTTTTGAGACTGAGAATGTGTTTAGAGTTTTGCTGAAAAGTCTAAGTGAGATCTGCAAATTGTGTTTTACCAGGTGAAATAGTTTAAGGTATTGACAACAGACTGCACAATTAGCTAAATGAGTTCAGGCAACTGAGAACTTTGTTCAGCCAATGGGTTTTAGTGTTTTAGCAATTGAGAAAAACTGTAATTTAACATCAGTATTCATAATTACACTTCATGTTTACTTCTCCTGATCTTTACCTCCTATAACAAGGTCCATAGGGGCATCTCAATAAATAAACATGTTGTATTATATTGTATTACATTATATAAGTGTTATTTACTGCTTTTTTTCATGTTGGAATAAATGTTAAAT
Source organism: Lycodopsis pacificus (assembly GCA_028022725.1). Classification (NCBI taxonomy): domain Eukaryota; kingdom Metazoa; phylum Chordata; class Actinopteri; order Perciformes; family Zoarcidae; genus Lycodopsis; species Lycodopsis pacificus. The sequence goes on from CM051690.1 coordinate 3,242,243, forward strand.
ATTTAACTGCCAAGTAATAATGCGTGTTTGATACTAAATTTTTTTTGCATGAAATCATACTGGGATGTTTGCTGAAATTGATATGATGGCCCTACCTAGAAAATTTTCCACCAGCCGCCACTGGCTCTGGGATTAATTCAGGGTTCAGCGTCTCGCTCAAGAACACTTTGACATGCGGACAGCAGGAGCCGGGGATCGTAGGCCACCCGCTCTACTTACTGAGCCACAGTCTCTTGTGACTCCTGTGATATGTTGGAAATGTCAGTTTGGACATCAGTCAGCTGGTTGGTACATGTTCTTAGGCCATATCCACATTAGGCCGTGTGTCGTTGGATGTAGAGTTCTCAAATAGAACCGATCTCCGTCCACACGGGAGTTTTCAGCATTATTCATCAGGTTGATCTGCATCCACACGGCAGCCGTAGAAGGCGGACAGCACGTGACCATTAACGTACACTGGGTATGCGTGTGATGGTGTAAACAGGAAGTGGATTGCTTGCTTAGTTAAAAAGAAATATGACAGAGTAATAAAGTACGTTACTCTTTAATAATGAAAGGTTGTATTTGATACTTAAGATCTTCCTCTATAAACTCAAACAGACACAGTTCGTGGAAAGTTTTAGAAGTTTTATTTTTCAGATGTAGTTACAGCGCTGCGGGTCTGTCTGTCTATATATATATATATATATATATATATATATATATATATATATCTCTCTCTCTCTCTGTCTCACACATCAACTTTACTTTAAAATCAACACTTACACGGAAACGTTTACTCGATTATGGTCCATAAATGTGGTCAACACACGTCGATCACTCGCTTCCATGTGTTGTTGCCGTGGGGCTGATGAATGTAACGTTAGCTCAATCGGGGTATTCCTTCATGAGATACGGCATCAGGGGATAAGCTGGGTCACCCAGCAGAAAAAGACTAAGGTCTCTCAAGGCTACCAAACGGAAACAGTAAAACGAATCAGCGTCGATCACTCGTCTCTCACTCGTCTCTCACTCGTTTCCTCTGTGTTGTTGACTGTTTGTAGCTCTAGCTTTGAATAGCATTTATTGCTAACTGTAGCTTCAGTAGCTGTAGCTGATTGCCGATGGTCAATCAGCTCGCTGATCGCTAGAATAACAGCTGCTTCCTCCACATAAATGCAGACTTTTTACTAGACAACAGCTGCTAGTACGCAACAGGTAATACAGCATGCACAGCCGGACATGTCCGGCTGATAGCGTCTCTGGACTCGGGAATTGTCGCTCATCGCTCAAAGAATAGCTCGCCTCCTCCGCCTGTAGGGAATAGCAGCATTGTAAAATGACGCATTTAACTCCACAATAGCTGCTAGTACAGACAACACAGCAAGCAAGGCTTGCCGTTATCCATGTTGAAATGAATCGCAGCTGGTCGCAGGCTGTTTGTTTTCTTCCGGGTACGGGTCACGTGATAGTGAGTGTGACGAATCAGGGACGGAGACGTCATGGCTGGTAATAACCAATCCAGTAGCGAGCACATGGATCGCGTCGGTGTACATCCGTATACACTCGTATCTGACGCCTACACTCAACCAAAACCCAGCTTTAATTATATTCACTCTCATCAGTCGTCTGGAGACGGGCAGACGTGACTCTTTGTTGAGGAGATCAAAGTGAGCGTAAAAGGTGTTAAGCTCATCTGGAAACATGGCCTCACAAATGGTGGGGGCGCTCCTACTTGTGTAGCCTGTGATGGTCTGCATCACCTACCAAATAACTTCAGTGTTGTGTTGTTGGTGTTGAGAAAAGTGCAAATTTTTTGTCCATTTGTAAGTTTGTGTGTACAAGTCTATTGCTTTTTGAGGTTCCTTTTTGTCACATTTCCTGCTAATTACGTTTTGCGTAACTTAAGCCTGGAATAAGCACTATGTGCACCAGCTACTTTCTGACTGAGTTGGTCTGCTGTTTGCTGCTGAGCTGCAGCATTTTACAGCTGTTCTACTAAACAGCTGCCTGCTGATGGTTTCACTCTTTGAGAGATGAAATTCACTATAAAAAATGTCAGGGGACGAAGCCAAAGTGAGTAATCTTTCTGGTAACATCATTGTTTTTTGTCTAAAAAGAGTTGTTCATTTAATTCATCTGCAGCATGCTTCTTTCATTCGTCCATATCACCACTCAAGCACTCTCACTTCTGGCATCTGCCTTTGGGCTGGATCACAATACATAGGACACGCCTTCTAAGAGCCCGGCAACCAATTAACACCAACCTGACACCCATTGACTTCGAGCAGCCCACGGCTCCCAATAAGCTCGGGATGCGTTGAATGCAGAAGTCAAATTTCACATATGTGTAAATGTAAATGACAATAAAATCCTAACTTTAAACTTTTTTTTTATGTATAAATCACAAATTGTGTTTATCAACAGATATTTCTGACACTGCAGCTGTATAAGAAAAAACTACCAGCTGCTAAACTCTAGCACAGCGACTTTAACTATTTGTAACTTCACTGAAAAAGGTGCCAGTGCGGTTTGAATGTCTTCAGTGTGCATGAAGTGAGCAGGCTCCCCCCCCCAGCATCCTCTGGAGCCACAGCGTTGTGAATGGAACGAGTTTATTCAGCTCGGGAGCCTATTACCCCATGCACGCTCAAAGGTCTCTGAAAGACCGCCCAACAACCTATGTCAGCACATGAAAGTGATGAGTGGACACTGGGGGCAAACCGTGTGTGTGTGTATGTGTGTGCACTGTAGGGGAAGGGTGCCTGCACTTGAACTGGGTCCATTCACACGGGTTAGGGGGTCTTGTGGTCTTTAATGTGACCATAGCAGGGCAGAGTGACCTCTGCGGGGCTGGCCAGCACCAGAGCCTTAATCCTCCTCCTCCTTGTCTTTTTCAATTCTCTCCATCCTTCATTGTCAAAAGAGGGCTCTGACTTCCCTTTCTTCTCCTCTCTCTGCCCCCCATATCGTTAAACAGGCTTCTCACTGGTCAAGGAATGTCTTGAGGGTCTTTGAATTTGTGTGAGGTTGCATTTAACACAGAGGAAAGTAAAGGGATGTAAACAGTTCTTTGGGGAGGTCAAAGGGTATTACAGAATTTTTCTTTTTTTATTTCATATGAATATAGTAGAGCGTATATTAAAATGTGTTTTTTCTACATTGCAGAATGGTTTTCAGCCAAACTAGATGGGAAATCAGACCAACACAATGCATTTCCAATGTGAAAGGAAGAACTTTTACAGCTGTGACCTGAGGAAAGTCATGGAATTAGAAACTTTGATTCACATACTTTGAAGCTCATTTTCTCTCCTGTTACTCTCTCTCTCTCTCTCAAAGCATTCCTTGGGTCTTCCTGGGGTCTTCTTGAGAACCAACAAGGGAAAGTCAATGACATTAGTCAGCCATGACCAGGAAACCCTCTGCTGACAAATCCTGATTCATTTGACATGTTATTATTCATGTTGACCCTGTCACTGCAGCCTCCTAGAGCCAGACAACCTGACAACTCTACACTGTGTTGTGTTTTTGACTGATGTGAATCCTGGAAAGGCCATCCTATCAATGTCAGCAAACATCCCAGTATGATTTAATGCAAAAAAATTAAGTATCAAACACGCATTATTACTTGGCAGTTAAATATTTAACATTTATTCCAGCACGAAACAAAGCAGTAAATACCACTTATATAATATAATATAACATGTTTATTTATTGAGATGTCCCTATGGACCTTGTTATAGGAGGTAAAGATCAGGAGAAGTAAACATGAAGTGTAATTATGAATACTGATGTTAAATTAAGCTATGATGAGTTTTCACTGTTAATTTAACATCTCTATTACATGTTGATGCCTCCATGACCATGTTAAGCAGATGAGACTGAGGATAACTATGTAGAAGAAAAGATGTTCACTTTGTCTAATATGTAGCTTGACAGAGTTCTCATGTGTGTCCTGGTGTTCTCATGTTTCCTTACCTCCTCATCCCTCACTCCCTACCCTGGTGTTCTCATGTTTCCTTACCTCCTCATCCCTCACTCCCTACCCTGGTGTTCTCATGTTTCCTTACCTCCTCATCCCTCACTCCCTAACCTGGTGTTCTCATGTTTCCTTACTTCCTCATCCCTCACACCCTACCCTGGTGTTCTCATGTTTCCTTACCTCCTCATCCCTCACTCCCTAACCTGGTGTTCTCATGTTTCCTTACTTCCTCATCCCTCACTCCCTACCCTGTTGTTCTCATGTTTCCTTACCTCCTCATCCCTCACTCCCTACCCTGGTGTTCTCATGTTTCCTTACCTCCTCATCCCTCACTCCCTACCCTGGTGTTCTCATGTTTCCTTACCTCCTCATCCCTCACTCCCTACCCTGGTGTTCTCATGTTTCCTTACCTCCTCATCCCTCACTCCCTAACTGTCCGTGCTGGATCTGTCCCCGTTGTTTTAAAAAGCTAAATAAGTTATTAGCATGACGTCATGCAGCTAGCCAAACATGTCTGGTGTACAGCTAGTAGTGAAGCTCCGCATGTACTGCTTCCCTTTCCCGCTAGTCTGCTGTCTGATTGTGAGGTCAGGCTGATCTGATATCAGCTCTTTGGCTGCAGAATCTCCGCCAAAGTTCTCCTCTCAAACGGGTCTTGGAGGAGGAGTGCTCGCCTGTAGAGACTTCTCCTGACGAGAACGCGCAGCTAGGGGGGCCTGATCGTTCTGGCCCCACTCTGCATCTATTTGAGGGCGCTGATTGGCTAAATTGTATGTCACTCATTTATATCTTCAATCAGCAATTGGCTAAACTGCTTCATAGACCCGCCTCTTTTGGGCCAAAACGATTTGGTCCCCAAGTGCAGGTGAAGATGGTGGAGAGCAATCAGCACTCCAGCTCTTGATGCCACTGTCTCTGGATGAACTGGATCCTGCATCTCACTTGATCTGAAAGCGGTGTTGCGCTCCTTCAGCAGCACCTCTTTGTTTGGAAACCTTGTAATAGATCTACTGAACTTAACACCCTCTGCACATTAATAACAATTATGTGGAGAGCAAATTGGCCGTTTGTTGCCCAGCTTTGGCTCTGGACAATGTCAGGGCTGATTTGATTGAACCCGCTTGTGATTTATTCATTTATTTGGCCTTTTGATAAAAATGTATCAATTATTGGTTGATTTGTAAGTTTAACAGGCAAAAGAGGCGTCAATTTCAGTAGCTTTGAACATTAGCACCAAATATCAGCAGGTTCAGCCAAAACCAGTGTTGGACCCGAGATCGCATGTCCTTCCATCACAGAGAGCAACTGAAACCCTGAGGCTGCTCTTTCTTTGAAGAAATGCAATGAAATTACAAAAGTCAGAGTAACGAAGTAGCAAAGCAGTGCTGATGACACTGATCTGACTGGGCCTTGTTGTGCTGACATGGACAAATAGTGAAGAATTCTCCTCTTAGCTCAGCTTGAGCCACCAGCCTGGTTTTTAGTTGATGCATTGAATGTGATCCAAGTGAAGTTCTATTGTGATGAGGAAGAAGCTATGAGTGGAAAATAGGTTGCTGTTGCTGAAAACCACAACAAATTCTCATCTTTTCATTTGTAAGGTTCAGAAACATGGTCGTAGATCAAGAAGGGACGTATGATGTGTTAAAGGACACTATTGTTCCCAGTGATCTGCTGCCAATATATGAGTTTGTCATGGTGAGTTTTCTTATTCAAAATATCCTCTTTACAGCAGTGTCCCAGTGTGTGTGTGTGTGTGTGTCAGATGTACACTTTGTAAGTATCCATTATCCAACGGAAACTGCACAGATGTCAGCAATGAATTTATACTTAGCAGCTGTGAAAGTGTGTGAACACTGAAGAGTTAGTGTTGCAAGAGGCACCTGTTACCTGTCACCCTGTGGAACAAGCAGCCGACTGGCTTTCTCATCATGAAGAATCAAAAGTCGATACAGCCCAATGTGAGTTATATTTGGTGTTCTTGTTCTGATACACTACCTGTTAGGCTCCGGAGCTGATCAGCTCAGACAGTGGAAAGATGTCTGTTGTATGGTGGCACTGGTTACCTGTTATATGTATCTGGTGTCCACCAGAAGAACCGTCCTCCATCATCCAGCAGGCAGCAAGCGACTGTGATCTGGTTCCAGCTGCCTCACTCATTAACATGGGACATCTTCTTTGTTTAGTCTGTAAAATGATTTTTTGGAGACTAAAACTATACTGAAACATTTTTGGTTGTCATTGACTAAAACTATGAAAGATAAAAATGAGTAAAATGTGATTAAAGCTACAAAGCATTTCTTTCATATGAAGACACAAAGAACATGTATTATATCTTGTGACTAGTCTAAGGGTAATTACACTTAATATGATAAAGTAGTGAATTGACTAAACAAGGCTTTTTGGAAGACAAATAGTATTTTGCTGCTGGCAGAGGAATCCGTAAAAATGAAATTCTGTTTTGTATCATTACATTAATAAATTCAGTATCATCCTCCTGCTGCTTGGATGTTCTACCAACACACTTTTTCAAAGATATTTCAAACTGCATGACCACTGATCTTTTACAAATTGTAAACACATCCCTTCTCTCAGGTGTCTTCCCACAAGCCCTAAAAACTGCAGTTATTAAACCGCTCCTAAAGAAGGCTAGTTTAGACTCCGCAACGATGAAAAATTATAGGCCAATATCAAACCTCCCATTTTTAAGTAAAATAATTGAAAAAGCGGTTTTCCAACAGCTGACCAACTTCTTGGCCGTAAATAACTGCTTTGATGTTTTCCAGTCAGGCTTTCGACAGCACCACAGCACTGAAACTGCTCTTGTTAAGGTTTTCAACGACATCCACTTAAACATAGACAATGGCAGAAGTTCAGTCTTAGTGTTACTGGATCTCAGTGCTGCATTCGACACGGTCGACCATGCCATACTCCTAGAAAGACTAAAAATCTGGGTGGGACTCTCTGGCACAGCACTTAACTGGTTTGAATCCTACTTGAAGGACCGAGAATACTTTGTGTCTGTAGCTGATTACACATCAGAGCTGACAAAAATGACATGTGGTGTTCCCCAAGGTTCAATACTGGGGCCTCTTCTGTTCAACATCTACATGCTTCCACTAGCTCAGATTATGGAAAACAACAAAGTGTGTTATCATAATTATGCAGACGACACACAAATCTACATAACTATGTCACCAGGGGACTATAATCCCATACAAGGGCTGGGTAACTGCATTGAACAAATCAACAACTGGATGTGCCAGAATTTTCTTCAATTAAACAAAGATAAAACTGAAGTAATTGTTTTTGGTACCAAGGACGAACAATTGAAAATCACCGCTCAGCTTCAATCACTGATGTTAAAACCCACAAACCAAGCCAGAAATCTAGGTGTAGTTATGGATTCAGACCTCAACCTGAACAGCCATATCAAGACAATTACAAAATCAGCCTACTATCACCTGAAGAATATATCAAGGATTAGAGGACTTATGTCTCAACAGGATTTGGAAAAACTTGTCCACGCATTTATCTTCAGCAGACTGGACTACTGTAACGGTGTGTTTACAGGTCTCTGTAAAAAGTCCGTCAGAAAGCTGCAGCTGATTCAGAACGCTGCAGCCCGAGTCCTCACTAAGACCAGGAGGGTGGATCACATCACCCCAGTTCTGATGTCTTTGCACTGGCTTCCTGTCCAACAAAGAATTGACTTTAAAATCCTGCTGTTGGTTTACAAAGCACTGAATGGTTTAGGGCCAAAATACATCTCTGATCTGCTGCTACCTTATGAACCATCCCGACCCCTCAGGTCGTCTGGGACCGGTCTACTTTCTGTTCCCAGAGTCAGAACTAAACATGGAGAAGCAGCGTTCAGTTTTTCTTCTCCACATATCTGGAACAAAGTCCCAGAAAGCTGCAGGTCTGCTGAGACCCTCAGCTCCTTTAAATCAAGATTGAAGACTTTTCTGTTTGCTGCTGCCTTTAATTGAACCACACTCAATTAATATATTCATCAATTTCCTGCATTTCTGCATTTTACTACTGCATTTTATTTCTTACACTGTTTTTTAATGTTTTAATGAATGTTCTTAATTGTTTTTAAATACGCTGATGTGAAAGGAGTACAAGTGGAGACTGCACAATTATAACGGTATTTCCTTCGGGACCAAGCTCGTGCCAGGCACACACTAGAAAACAAAGATCCATAGGTGGTTTGTGTGTGGGTTGACAGAATTGGCAGTGTAGAGGTTTGAGTGCAGTGTAGATGATCTCTGGGAGACATCGATTTTTAATGGTTTTATGAATGAATGTTCTTAATTGCTTTTAAATCTCCTTTTCTTTTGTCTTATGTTTTGATGCTTTTAATGGTTTTATGTGAAGCACTTTGAATTACCTTGTTGTTGAAATGTGCTATACAAATAAACTTGCCTTGCCTTGCCTTGCCTTACTATGAACCACAACGTTTTGTGAAATGTAAAGTGCTGAATGTAAGGATTTGAGAAGAAAACATGTAGCTGTGTATGTGACTTATAAGGTATTGTCTGTTCAAAAACGATTGTATTTAAGACCAACAAGTACATTTGAAATAGTTGAGGCTGTTTGGGATAGCTGGTATGAAAATGAATACATTCTTTTTGATGAAAAGTTAACGCTCATGTCTCATGCTTCTGAACTGAACACTAACACCTTTAGTTACCCTTTTGCAAGCATCCATCTTGCATTTCAAAGAGTACGTGCTGCTTGTGACCAGCTGTGAAAGGTCAGCGTCCCTGAGTGTCTGGCAGCGAGCTCAGGCCTGACTGGAAGTGACTGCAGCCGTGGACAAAGCAGAAGCTTTTTATCCCACTCACACCCCAGACCCACCTGCCATCAGGTCTGTGGCTTTAACAAGCAAACCTCAAGACAGAGCATCAGGAATGTGCTTTGTGTGCTGTAACATGGTGGCATTTCTACAGCTTGTGTTCTTGGTGGAGTAAGTTATCCTGTCACCACGGCAATACCCGAAAAAACTAACCATAAGAAATCATTTTCTTCTTTTGTAGGCTGATTGGGATACTCTCTCTCTTTTATGCCAAAATGCACCAGGACCATCAGACACAGGGGGACCTGGAGTCCCTCCAGAGACATGGTAATAATGTTAGATTGCTGTTGTTTGGCCAGCAGGACGGCCCACGGCTGTATTTACTAAAGGACACAACTGCTGTGACACTTCACCTTCGTTATGTTGAAATGTAGTTCTTCTTGATCTCTGATCCTCTGATTCTGAGCAACAGTCACAGTGTTGCTGCACATTGAGAGCAGCTGTCCTCTGGGTGTGGATGTGGATTGTTTACTTATGCCGAGATGTCAGTTAGAGCTGGAGAGCGTTAACCCTTCCAGCTAAAAACACTACTTCCCTAAATGCAAATGCCCAAACAGTGGGGGAGTGGGCGTGTGTGTGTACATTGATATTAGTCTCCTCACAGATTCCATTGCATGCTCAAGATAAAAGAAGAAGCAGTCGTAAGGTCCTGACCCCCTGTGACTCTTCGGCCCTCACTAATGAAACAGTTGATCCTCACATTACAACTCCCACCTGAAGTGGGAATGTCTGGGCAACACACTCATGAGCTTGGTTAAATATCAACATGCAGAAGTCTCTGAAATATAGCAATCTAAGACTGAGACCATTGTATGATCGGTGATATGAATATGCCATAAGGATCGGGGTTAAGCATTTCATTGTGATGGTTAAAGTACACAAACACGCCAATGGCTCCCAAATAACAGCCCTATACCGTTATTGTATTTATAATTAAATAATAATGTGACCAACTAAAGATTTAGTCACAGATTTAGTTCCCAAATGTCTAATTTCTACTGCTTTCCACCTCTGACTTCATAAGTCACTTTTGAAAAAAGTTGTTTATTCATTTCAAATTGCATTGGAGGAAGAAATCAAGCGTCCTTTCAAGAATGAAACAGATTTGTCTTCGTCTCTTTGCACTTCCTCTGTAAAGAAACCACTCTCTGTGTTTGTATTCTTCCTGCACGCACGTGTCCATATCTGGTTAAATGGGTTGAATCTGATTGGATTCAGTGACAATACTGCAATGAAGTCTGAAGTTATCTTTGACTTAGTTTCAGCTCAGTCCTGCAGAAGAAAGATCCGCCATGAGGGAGCAGGACAGAGACGCAACAGTGTAAGCTGCCATTCAACTGAGGGCCATGGTGTTAACCATGGGGGGGGGGGGGGGTTCTGCCTGTGATTTGGTCCTGCAGACATGGTGGAGGTTGAACATGAGGGCAGCAATAACCTCAGGTCTTAAAGCAGAACATACTCCAAACACATTCACAGCTGTGTTCAAAGTGACCAGTTTGTCATCATGGAACACTTTCTGTCAATACCTGTATAAAGATATAACAAAGAGGGCCTCCGACCTCACATCGTCGATCTCTTCCCCATGCACTGCTGCCTCTGGTGTTACATGCACACCACTGACATGTATTTGTCTCCATGAAAGCTGCTTCAGATGGTTTCAGGAACTACTTGCTGTTACAAGTGATCCACCAACAGCTGAACACACGTTTTAATCACTGATTCTGATGAATATATGAATGAACTTTGGATTGTCTTGCCTCTCGTAGGTGTGCTTCTTGGATTGTCGATTTGAAAAAAGTGAAAACAATCGGTCGATGTCGTAGTCTGGACTAACAGTTCTGGTGCATTCGTTGGCCCAGTGTGTTTGGCTGCCTTCATGTGCTGTAGTTATGTGTCTGCTTCGTCATGAGAACATGTCATGTTGACTCAACCTCTAAAGATAGTTGGAGATGCTGAAAGAATCAATACAACGTAGTTACATGCTGTAAAAAGTCTGAACCGTCTGCCTCTCATGTGCAGTGTCACACACATGAGACTCCCTCCAACAGTTCAACGGTTAGTGTCTGAAGACAAGTTGACAATGTTCACATCACCCAGGCCTGCCTGCTAACACACACACAGCCACAGATAACCTCTGACTCATCAGTCCTGTGGTGACCTCTTTCTCTGCTCGGTTCTGGTTCCACTGGATGAGCTCAGCTCAGACCAGGTCCAGCTGTATGCAAGATCATCATTTAGCTCATTGCTCTTTGAAAGTAGAATGGAAACCTTGGAGGCCTCATGTGAAGTTGCTGATGTACTCCGCAACAACTGCTTGTGAGATGGACAAATCCTCTTGGCAACCCCGACTTCAGCTTTGTCTCACAACTTCTGTAATTTTCCGAGACCAACAATCTGACAGCCACACCCACTTTACACTGTGATTGGTCAGCTGTGAGGAAGTGAGAGATGAACTTCTCTCTCAGACAGCTCTTTGTCATTATTTACATACCTATTTCTGTCACTTCTCATGTAAACAACTGAGAGCAATATTATGAATGTCTTCCAGGTGGGACTTTTCTCAAAATATACCATATCCATATACGATAACTCGTCTCCCCCAATGTGGCTGTTTGGAACAACAACATTAGCACATGATCAGACCAATTGTTTTATGAACTGATTCTCTTCAAGCATAAGACTTTCAAGAGGTGGTCAGAAGAATGCCTGTGTGGAGTGTGAAGGACCCTGCCGGGTGGTCCTCGCCTCGCTGCGTTCACGTCAGCGGGGAAAGACCGGTTGGGAAGGTGGCTTTGCAGGTTTTGGAGAACTCCTCCAGGCCTATGGCTTTTCGTCACAAAATCACAAACTCAGTTAATGTGGTCGGAATCACTGTCTCATAACTGAGGCCAATGTTAGCTGCTGCTTTATGTGGCTGCAATCACAATATTGGTGATATTGGTAAGTGTCTGTGCTATGAAGTGCTCTAAATCCTGACTGAAAACCCTCCAATGAACTGGAGTCATGTAAAAAGTGTCTAGTTGGACTATTGAACTGAAATATTGGGTTGAAACATCGGTTCTCTCTAATAATCGGCACAGGAAGTGAAGAACAACTTTGCATTGCTATTGCTGCTGACTAACAAAATTACCTTTAACGTCGGTCATTCAAATGTACTGGAGATAAAAGGTCTGTTGGTGCATCCTCCAGAGCAGCGCGTGCATTTTAATAACTGACACTAAATGCTTTATCACTGACTGCTGCTTCAATAAGTAAACTCTGACACCATCACAAATACGGATTATCATACTTCCCATCTGCATTATTTAAAACGAGCTAACGGAAACCGTCTGTCCAGTGCGATGTGTAATGAACGTAGAGAACGTCTCTCCATGAATCACCAACGGTAGAGGCTGTGTGCTATCTGTGGTGGCTCACACTGTCCCTGCCCAGCTGGATAAGCTGACTGATAAAGAAGTTCTGCTTAACTGAGGTGGGACAGAAAGTAGAAGACGATAACACTAACATGCCTGGCCTGCTGCTTATAATGGCTTTGGCTTCTTTGCACTTTGTTTGCGTTACATAACTCCCAGATACCAACGTCTGTCTTCATGCTCCAGAGCAGAAACAGCTTAACAGATGTAGATTCAGGCTCCTGGAACACTGTGAAATGACAATGTTGTTGTAAAATGTAACTGCAACTACAGTTGAGGTGGGCGCACGAGCCTTTTCATGCCTACTACCACCAACACACGAGTCTCCAGTTCAATGATGTAAAAGCTGTCAACTCTAATCTTTCACTCATCTTTTTCTATCGTCAAATTGAAATGCACAAAATGACTGAACGTCCGAGACTTATTACTGAATACTGTCACAGAGAGACGCTGATCAACTTCACACCAGACGTTTTATCTGCATGGCTGAGAGAGAGCGGGAGAGAGGGAGGGACATCTGTGAATGAACTGCAGACCAGCCCAGATCTGCTCCCATTGGTCGGCTAGTCAGCCAATGAGAGGCTTCCACTCTGCAGCTCCATTCATGACAAGGCAGCATGGAGGGAGAGTGAGGGGGAGGCATAGGAGCATTTAGTGTGTGTGTGTGTGTGTGTGTGTGTGTGTGTGTGTGTGTGTGTGTGTGTGTGTGTGTGTGTGTGTGTGTGTGTGTGTGTGTGTGTGTGTGTGCGCGTGTGTGCGTGCGTGCGTGCGTGCGTGTGACTGAGTGGTGGTTCCTCTGTGTCTCGCTCAGCAGACAGGATCGTCACTTCCTTATTTCATCACCATTGTGGAGTGAACTAAAGAGACATCCATTGTACTCGTTTAAAGGTGCCCAGTTCTTCACGTATACTGTCGTGTAAACTCAGAATACAGGTTACAGGTATAATATAGTGTAGACATAAAATATTGTTTAGCGTTTTAAATCTATACAAATTAGATCAACATTTTTTAATCTTCAAAGATAGATAAGAGGTTTTGTTGTCCGTCTCAGAATGCGCACACCAAGGTTCTGTTGCTGTGTAGCGGTTCTCTTCCTCTGCACTGGATGGACATTCCATTGCTACTTTGATGTGTGCACAAAAAACATTTCCATTATTTTCTACACTAGATACAATGCATTGTGTACAAGATGCCGACGTTCCCAATGTGCAATAGAAACGGTGGGACGTTTGAGTTGTTGCTGGCGTTCAGAGAGCATTCCAATGGTTTCTCCAAAGAATTCCTTCATGTTTATCGGACTATCTCAGTCTGTCTGCTGGATTTGGGTTTGTTATCCTGAAGCCGTGAGTGTTTTATTCCACATTTGTCAGCTCCCCCAAAAATAAATAATGAGTAATAACCTTATCTCTGCAACACAATCCCTTTTCATTGATTGCGTGATTATTATCGCCTGTGTCTGTTTTGTCTGTTTATACTCTTTTGCACTGGTTCAGTGTTTCCATGCTTGTTTTCCTTCTTTTTCATGTCTGCTATTTCCATTCTTATGCAGGGCGTCTCTTCTGACCATCCGGTCCAGAGTGTCCCCCCCTAAGCATCCCATGTGTGTGTGTGTGTGTGTGTGTGTGTGTCAGTTCCTGCGTTCCCAGTTTTACGCTTTGGTCTCACCAGTGAGTAACTGGTCGTGTGCCAGAATGTGACTCATTGTCTCAGCCTCATGGAGGCAGAAAGCAGGGTCTGTTTGGAGGTAGTTTCCTGCTGATATACAGCTGAGGATGTGGAATCTGTAGGTTCACCAGATAGTGGTGTTGGGAACGTAAAGGAGCGTGTTTGGGTTATCAGCATCGAAGAAACTAAATTCTTGACATCAATAGAATTATTGATGTAAGTAACAATTATTAATGATGATTAATAATAACGGGGCACCACCCTGCGAACAGGGACCAATAACCAAACGATAAAACTAAGTCTCATAATTAGTGTTCACTCATAATGTCAATAGTCTGAGTACTATTACACATTCAGAGTGCAAGTGAAGGGTTACGTTCGAGCACAGACCACATATACAGTTATCACAATAGGCATGCACAAAGTAATCACAGACAGCTGCTCTTTAAAATACAACAGAGTTTATTAAATTATAATACTAATGATCTAGTCAACTAATATCTAAACTAACAACAACTATACATTCAGGAGCACGCTATCTAAAATCAACAGACTATTGAAAAGAGGGTGTGTGTGTGTGTGTGTGTGTGTGTGTGTGTGTGTGTGTGTGTGTGTGTGTGTGTGTGTGTGTGTGTGTGTGTGTGTGTGTGTGTGTGTGTGTGTGTGTGTGTGAGCAAAGGGGGGGGGAGCGAGGGAACAGCTCAGTGACGTGTGACGTAGCTGGGACGTGGTGACGTCTCTCATGCGTGAGACCCAAAATGGCGGAGAGCCACAGGAGACCCGGTGTCTACATGTGCTGGTAGCTGTTCAGCACGTAGCTAGATTAGCTCAAAGCTATATGTGTGTGTGTGGGTTAGTAAAAGAGAAAGGAACGGAACCCAAACAAAATTAAATAAAACAAGCGATTACGATCCTCTGCGCCGCGCGGGAGTACGAAGATTGCTCTCTCAGCCAGGGGAGAGAACGGCGACTCTTTGTCTCAGTCGGCGGTTCTGACCTCCTGAATTGATGAGAAGCAGCTTCGAACTCACTAGGCAGCTCGCTCAACACAGATCACAGTAGCATGGAATACACGCTACTTCTACACAACCCCTACGATCTCTGCGATCGTTAGTGTCGGCGATTATTAAGCATACACCTCGTTATAAAAATTAACAGTACTTTAAGCACGTAAACAAGATAAAATAAACACAAATTAACTCTCTCTCTAACTCTGCCCAGACTCTATGTTGCCTTACGGTACGATTCAATCGTGGTGATTGAGGGGAGTCTTCTGGGGGGTTTCTCCTGAGCTTCGGTGGGCTCAGCCTGCGGCGTCAGAAGCCGTGTTTCTCTCGTGAGAGAGAGGATCGCTGTCGTCTGGATAAGGGAGTTTCGCGTCCTTACGGCCGGGGCAGACGACGCGCTTGGGGGAGAGTGGAGAGTGGAAGGTCTCGGTCTCTCGTTCTGAAGAAGTCTGCTTCTTCACTTCTGCAGGATTAAACGGGTTCGCTTCGTGGATGCGAACAAAGATAAAGTAGACAGTTTGGTGAATTCGGCCAGTGAATATAAACTGTTAAAAAACTATTATAAACTGTTATTTTGGTTAAAAAGAGAAACAGCGTTGATGTGCCTCCTTCTACCCCGTGGGGGGGATCGGTGGAAAAAGCCTTGAGTTGGGGGCTGCAGGTAGTTTTGTTGAACAGTGGCTGAACAACAGGGGTCCTGGGGTGTCTTGGCTCTTGGCCAATGAGATTGCAGCGGTGCATTCAGGTGACTTCAGGAACCCATGGTTTTTTGGGGGGGGGGAATTCACACCCTAATGTGAAATTCCTTCAGAGGGGGTTTGGTGCTCATCAAACCACAATCAGGATGAAACCTTTGCTTGCAAAAGAGAAGACCTGATTCTTTGTTACACAGCACATGTTGAAGCCATATACTCAGATCCCAACAGTGGGACAGGACAGCATATCTGTACCAGGAACTCTTGAATACTTTTTTATGTCACATACAACCACAGAGTCACACATGATGATCACATTTATTCCCAAGAAATGGCTTCAGTTGTCTGTGCTATCGGGTGAACTGGAGAAGAGTAGAATGCTGATGGATCAGCCTTCGTAAAACAGTCAATCCATTTTTCTGATATGACTCTTTTATAAGAATTTGATCCATAAGGTCCTCGCAATTTTAAATATCTTGAAGAGTCATATCACTCGATTATTTAAATTAATTTGCGTGTGCATGGAGCCAACAGGAAGTCAGCCGACTTGGCGAGACAAAGTCTGGAAGACGCATCCTTTCACTGGGCTCAGCTATAAAGCATGGAAGCCTGAAAAACCTTTCGGCATGTCCGACCTTGTGAGCCACTTTCAACCCAGTGAATGCACCATCTGAAACGTGACACCAGTTCTCATATTGCTGGTAATATTTCTGTCACTTGAACTGGTACAACAAGGACAGTGGTCTTTGGACTTTGAGCATGGAGAAACAGCCACATATTGTTTGTCTTCAAAGACACTCCTCAGCTCTACACACATGAAGCTGGACCTGTATGGAGAGCATACAGGAACATACTGCTGACGAGGTCCAGAGCTCTGTGACTGTTGTGACTGTATGGAGAGTAGACAGGAACATACTGATGACGAGGTCCAGAGCTGTGTGACTGTTGTCCCTGTACAGGGGTAGAGGTGAGGAGGCAGCGGCTGGAGCCCGTCAGTGTCTGGACTCTCCTCGGAGCTGCTTGTTTCGTCTTTGTTACTTGGGGTGAAAGAGGTTGGTAGTGTGGGGGTTCGGCTGCACCCCACCTTTTGTTCTAGCCAGCTCTGCACTGTCCAAGCCTGTGTGACCTCCAAACCAAACCATCAGAATGTCCCAAGCAGCCACGGGGGGGCTATTGTTCTTCAAAGTAGGTCAAGGACTGCAGCTATCACAATCAATTTGGACTGATTGGAGAACAGTGGGAACGGAGACGAGCAGACAGGCTGCAAGGGTGATCACACGTGTTGATATAAAGTGAAGGAACAGGAACTAATGATAGATTCTTTCTGTCTCATCAGCCTCTTTCTCATCCTCATCTCCCCAAACTCGTCCAGTCTCCTCATCCTCCTCATCTTTGTTCTTGGTCCTCCTTCTCCTCCCCTTTCTCCATAACGCTCCCTCCTCACTCCTCCTTTTGCATAGTGTAATTAGTCATGTGGAACATATGGAGCATCATATTACATAACCCAACAGCAGCTGCACTCAGGCTAGATCCAAGATAATGCAAATCAGGGGCCACCTTACTGTGGCCCAGCAGATCTCAAGCATATAGCTGCATCATAGCAAACGTCATGAGTTCTCTGTCTGTTGTTGAACAATGACTTGCTGGTGCTGGCCTCTTCCTTTCATCACACTAACAATGAAACAATCACGATATGCACAGCCTGCTGCTGCTCAGGCTGATATGCTGATGTAGCATTCTATCATGTTGGATTCGGTGCAGAAGTACGTGATGATTTTCAAATGTTTCTTTGTTCATTTCATTCTTGTATTTCTAATGTGTTCTCATGGCTCATGACTATAGATCCCATCATATCCACCATCGCATTTTGTGATTTGAGTGCACTGTATCAAATACAATACGTTTTCCTGATTAGGATTTGATCAGCTGTGATGGACCAGTTCTACTTTGGGGAAGTAGCCTCATGTAGGATGTTCAGATGGATACCACTCATGTCTGTAAAGTAAATGTAATAATTATTATACATCAGACCTGTATGCTGCAATGTAATATAGACATAGAAGATCAGAACACAATGAAAGAACGTATAAGAATAAAGCAGTTGGTAGGGAGGGAGCTGGGGAGGTCCAGTCCAATGCGCTTTGGTAATAAGCTACGCTGAGAGGAGGCGACTACTGAAAAAGACTTCCAGGAGTGTGACATCAGTAGACCAGAGGCGTCGTGCTTCTGAAGGAGGTCGTAGAGGTAAAGGAGAGCCAGGTCATTGAGGAGAGCCAGGTCATTGTGTTTCACTGGGAGCCAGTGGAGGTCATGGAGGACTGGACTGGTCCCTGAGTGGGTACTGGTCAGAGTTCAGAACACACTGGACTTATGAGCGTTCCTGCAGCAGTAGGTGACAGTGAGGTAGTGTAGTGGACATGGGGCAGAAACAACTGGTGGGTCAAGGAGGACACCAGTGAAACTGATAATATTGCCAGTATTAATAAGTGAGCTTCATATGTGCTGGAGGACAGATGGTGTTATCTGGACAGAGCCAGGCCACATGTTCCCCTGTGCTCAGTATTAATGCTGAGCGAAGCTAACGGTTGGCTTCTGGCCGTACCTTCATATCCAGAGAGTGATATCAATCGTCTCTTCTAACGCTTGGCATGAAGAGAGTTAGTATATGTCCCAGTGTGTACTGTTCCTGTGTGTAAGAAAGGAAAGGTTTTCATTCTGCAGCTAAATGGCCCATGTCAGTGATATGCAGTGGTGTATAGTAACGAAGTAGAAATACTTCGTTACTGTACTTAAGTAGTTTTTTTGGGTATCTGTACTTTACTTTACTACTTATATTTCTGTTGACTTTTACTTTTACTTCACTACATTTTGCAAAGAAAACCGATACTTTTACTCAGATACATTTCCCCTGAAACCTTCGTTACTCGCTACAAAATCAAATCTATCTTTAGAAACAAAATGAATCATGAGACCAACGTCGGGGACTGTGGTGGAACACAGACTGCAAGCAAGCAGGTTTGGGGAATCAGTGGTCCTAGCAGCAAGTTAAATCATTGGTTAGTCACGTTAATGCGCAATTGCAAACAAGTGCTCTCAAATCTGCGGTGTTTTGATTCCCAGGATGCTACATGCTATAAGCTAGCGGGCGACTACCTGAGTATAATTCCACTCTACGATGACTGATTTCATGATGGAAGCAGAAATGGAAGCACCTGCTACTCCCGCAACAAACGACGGTGGTGACGAAGACCAACACCCGTGGATCGCTAGTGAGTTAGTGAGCTGAGGAAGTGTTGACAGTTGTGACACCATAGGATTGACGGGAGCCGAGAGAGCGCAGCATTAGCGTTAGCATTAGCATTAGCGTTAGCATTAGGGAAATCCTTCGCAGCTGTGTGCAAGCTGTCTGTGAAGCTGAACACACCTCTACCTGCCTCAGCGGCCTGTGAAAGGCTATTTAGCATCGCAGGACTAGTCTTCAGCCCAAGAAGAGCGAGACTGAATTCTCGCAATTTTGAAAACCAACTTCTTTTGAAGATGAACAGGACATTTTTCAGTTTCAAGTAATGACTGGGTTACTTTCGGTGCTGCTTTAGTATTGATCATGTTTTGATATTTGAGTCATGTTGTGGATGATCAGATGGAGTTATGATGGCAGTCGCCCAATTGCAGATTCAGCTTGAGCAAAACCTTTGCCTATTGTGTTCAAATCAGGCCCATAGGAGTTTACAAGGCAGGTGTCCTTTCTCATGACACTGACCTGATGCATCAAGTGGATATTTTTTGCTGAACATAATATGATGCATTTGCCCTCTACATCCTCTAGTGTAATGAGCATACTTATAAACGCACTGTTACAACTCCTTCATAGTGTCATATTGCTTTTCTGAGAATTATGATGATAAGTTCATAGTAGATGCAAAAGTATACTTATGTACAATATATTATGTTGAACATTGTTGCTCCTGGATGGATCACAGCCAACCCAATTATTTTCAACACAGCTCCATGTCCTTGGTCATAGTGGCCACAGCACTTAAAAGAATAAACTTCATAATTCTCAAAATTCTGACCCTTTGCTTTTTCATTAACAGCATTTACTTGTACTTTTACTTTCAATGAACAGGTTATGATGTTCATTTAATGTTCAGGTTATGATGTACATTTAATATCAGAAAATTACTTTTGTACGTAAGTACAATAAATATCAGATACTTTAAGACTTTTACTCAAGTAGTATTCTAATAGGTGACTTTTTACTTTTACTGGAGTAGTTTTCCAGTAAGGTATCTTTACTTTTACTCAAGTATGGCTTTTGAGTACTTTATACACCACTGGTGATATGTTATATATTATTATTATATATCACATTATCATACTGTTGGATCATTATGCTGATGTATGACACTTTAACGTTGTACCGGGTTGATAGGGAACACATTTTAATTCATTATTATTCTATTGTATACTTTTGATGGATTGATCTGTAACAACGTATCATATTTGTAAACTCGTGTTTTGTATAAACATGTATTTCCATATGAAGTATCAACATACTATGAAGTAACATCAAATGGAAGAAGTCCTCTCTGGAGGAAGGTACAGTACATGTACCTACCGTACTTACATCCCACTGGTGCTGGTGATGCCTGATGTATACTTATTCATAGTTTATCTCATCATATTGATTTCATGTCCTTGGAGATCTGGCTCACATATCTAGCTGCTCAGATATTGCTTCCTTCTACAACAGATGCCCAGATGTGTTTCCTGTTTTATTATTTCGTATGTAGCATGTCGACTCCAGCCCACTAGTCATACATGTTGTATTTACGAAAGGCCGGGTGTGTTGTAGTGACTGCAGCAGACCATCTGGGCATGTTTGGAGAAACAATGCTGGAGCTTAACACTCACATGCCGGCTAACAGGGCGAGGCCACTGCTCCTCAGCCCAGACATTAGTGATGAACAGTGGTGAGGCGGCCCGACTAGAATGAGCTCTCGCTCCTCTTTGTCTCTCACTTAGCTGAAACCATAATCACAGACGATTGGGCTCATTAGCCGTGTGTTATTCGAAGGGTTAATCCTGAGCTTCTGCCACCATATGGGCCAGAATACAGCAGCACAACGGTACATCCGATGACCTCACTGAACATACATAGGCTCAGGTGTTATGCAATGACCTTATGTCTGCTGATTAAGTATCATCTGAGGATGTGTTTCTTTCTTTGTCTCTGACTCTGATGTTGAGCAGGAAGCTGAGAGCAGCCAGAGATCACAGATGAATTCTCTTGTTATCCTGCGGTACCATGACAACAGCAGAGAGAGACTGTGGATAAGTGGAGCAGGGCCGTCTTTCAATCAGAGGGTCGGCGGTTCGATCCCCGGCTCTGCTAGTCGCATCTCGATGTGTCCTTCGGGACCTTGGGGTTAAGCAAAACACTTAACCCCAAAATGTCTCCTGTAGCTGAGCCCACGGTGTAGACATGTGATAGACTCTGAATTGTAAGTCGCTTTGGATGAAAGCGTCTGTAATATAATGTGCTTCCCTGATTCACATGATCTTATTTTCTGGGCGTAACAAACTGTTATTTGAATGCTCATACAGCATGAGACTGCTTTCTTTCTTACTTTTGCTTTTGTGTCTGAAGAGAAGCCTCTCAGCAGAAACAATGAGACTCTCAGGTGAGACAGCAGAAACAGCAAGAGCATGTAATTAGAGAAGGTCGATATTTCAATTGAGAAAACAGTATTGAGATGACAAAGTACAGAACATCTGTAACAACAGGCCATATGAGACATGTTTGCTCTTTAAGTCATGATCATGCGTTAACCCTTTCATAGCTCAAAGTCAAACTCAGTTTAGTTCTGATCTGAAGGCTGGTCTCATCCAGCATTCGTAGCTATACCTACGGAAACGAATGCGCCGTATTTGGTAGATATATATCGACCAGGGGTGTAACAGTCACAAAATCCACGGTTGGGTTCGGTACGGTACAGTAGAAAACTATAAATGCCAGAGAAATGTACTTGATTTTAAAATATATATATTCATTACAACTAACATCATGAAGTTATTCTTTGACTTTGAACAATGATGGAACTATACCTGAGTGACCCATCTTCTGGGGTGTCTTCTTAGCAACACATAAGCATAAAAAACAAAAACTGCTCCTTAATGTTATGTAGTATTGTTACTTACATCTTGCTTACATCTTGTATTGTTACTTACATCTTGCAAAAGAGATTTTTTCATCTCAATGGGACCACCTGGTTAAATAAAGGTTTTTTTTCTTTTTTTTTTTTTCTTTTTTTTATTCAAACGTATTCGGTTTGTCATGCGTACCGAACCGTGAGCCTCGTACCGAACGGTTCAATACGAATACGCGTATCGTTACACCCCTAATATCAACGTAATCATGAAGCAAGTCTAAAGACCACGAAGGCCCACTCAGGGTGGGAGTGGGTGGGAGACAGTGGATGGGACCAACAGATCTTCCACTCAGGGGACCGCAGTTCCTTCCCCTTGACAAACGAGAAGTTATGTTGATTTATTGAATTTATTTGTCACTTAGCTTGTGTACTTCAGTGACTGCACTTCCGTAGATATTCTAACCCAAACGACAATCTCTTCCAAAACCTAATGAAGAGCCAAAAGCTCCACACAAGCTCTTCACCTCCTCCCACCTGACTGACTGATCAATATACAGTTCGACTCGCTGATAAACCTTGCAATGGCCTCAAGAATGTAAATTGAACTTTCCAAACCGGTTAGAAGTGCCGCTGCTCTCTTAAAGGCTCATGTGGTAGTTTGCTTAGTTCAGGTTTAGAACCGTAGCAGCAAGACAACAGCCGCATCAAAGCACCGACTGTATGTTGGCACCATGTGGAAGCTGCTCGGCACACCTTCTCTTCACATGGTACTTCTTTTCTTCAAGGTTTTAAACAAAGATTCTGGCCTTTACAGGACTTGTGGGGAACGTCTCTTGCCTTTGCTGTCCACTCTGATATGGTGACAAGTCATTCTAGTCATTCTAGTCTCATAAATACATGAATCAGTGTTATTTCTTTAAGACGTTATTATCTTCTACCTATCTTATGAATCTATTACACATCTGATCCTGCGCTGTATTGACTCGTAACACCATTAACACCAACAGCGTGGTCGGGGCAGTCACTGCCGTCTCTCATCGAGGAGACTACAACAGGGCAGCATTATCTGAGCGTTGCCTCATGAGATGGCTTTCACAACTGATGCCAACATGATGAAGAATTAAGAAGAGGAGAATTAGAACTTCTACAAAGAAAATATCACGAGTTTATGCAATTTAATATGACAGTGCAACTTACTGAAAGACAGGAGAGACCTCAGGTCTGACACTATCAGCAGCCACCCAGCCTTCCCAACACATAACTGGGTGTGAGGGGGATAATCCACAGAGTGTGTCATCTTGAAAGTCGAGAGCAAACAATGGAAAACTTACTGGAGATGGTCCATCGGTAATTACAGACAATCCATAAAGTAGTGAGTAATATTCCTAATCTCCGAGGGAAGGGTTCGGCGCTCCATCTGGGGCAGATGGGCGAGGGTGGCGCGCGTCCTGCATTAGCCTGCGCCCCGCTGGCGGCCCGGCCGTGACCCTCCTGCTTTTGATCCTATTAGCAGGTGAGTGAGGAGATGGACATCAGACTGACAGTCAAGGACTGGCCTCCGTTTGGCCACCTAACCCCAACACTCATTAGGCCGCACATATGCCGCTCTAAAAACTGGCATATTGCACCAGGCTTCTGCTAATTCCCTCGATTGTTCATATCAAAGCGTGTGTCGTCAGTGGTGGAGGCGTCAGGTCGTCATCATCACAGCCAGAGTTACAGTAACACTCAGTAACGCCACAGCGGAGCTGCCTGATGGAAGAGCTGGTACACTATGTACACAAACAAGTTGACAAAGATTGTTCTTTTGACTTTCATTAACTTTTCCGATGATAATTACTGGTGAACAAACTCAGCAAAAAATGCAACTAAAGTCATACAACATGAAGGAAGAGAAATGCATGTATGATCCGTCGAGTTCATACACTCTTTCTAGATGATGAAATAAAAATATGTCTTCTTTCCTTGCTTCTGTCCTTGTTTCCTTAGTTCTTTCCCTCCTCTTTTCAAGTATTTTCAATGTGTATAGTTTTTCTTAGGAATGAGCCTGTACAGATGTCAGCCACACCTCCAGATGCCCAATCCCGTTGCATCTTGATTGCAATGTTTTCTACGTGTATTTACGCCTGCATCAATGGATTTGTCCTGATCCAAACAAGGCTTTCAGAGACAGACGACATGTAAATACCAGGTGTAAATGGGGTTGCAGGCTCATTAGGTGGAGGGTTTCCCACAGCAGCCACATTTGATGCCTCACACCGGTACTTGTAGGTCAAACACTGAACTATCCCCCACCAGAGAACACACCTCTCACACATGCACACACTGTGATTAAGGCTTGAGTCGAGATGAAAGGCAGCAGGACCAATCATACTTGAGTTAGGGGCACCATGGGAGGAAGTGGGCGCGCCAAAGGCATTCTGGTCTGTCTAGCAGAGACTGTCGAAAACACGAGGCTCCCAGAAACAGAAACTATAAAAGAGATGGAAGAGGAGGGTGGAAGCGATCGAGTGCAGTTGAACATGTTGTAAAGAACGTGGCTGTTCATCTGTCCTCCAGCAACAAGCTGAGAAACATCACTCAATCTGTCATTCGGAACTTTCATTCATTTAAAATGGATTCCCTTATATTATTGACATCCTTATTACGTTAAGGGGGGCATTATTAATCAGAGGAGTCAACTAATGCATGTAATTATGAATAGAAGCCGAATGCCCTCTGTTGTCAGAGGCCTCAGCTCCACCGATGAGCCGTCCACTCCACTGCACAGCTGGGCGCCTCAGGTCCTCTTCTCTACTTGTTGATGTCACTTCATGTAGTTTAACAAATAGATGCAAAGAGAAAGTAAAGCCAAACACAAGATGAGCCCCCGCTCTTCTCTCTCTGCTCTCGTATCGGGTGACATACGGCCTGCAGATTAACCACCAAATGAAATGAAACGTGTTTGATTGGAAAAAAGTAATCTCACTGAAATAAAATTGCTTCATTTGATGAACACCTTTACTCCAAATCACAACTTTTTTATGTTTGACGTCATATAATCATTTCTTTAAATAGTGGCGACCTACAACAAATGATCAAACTGGACAGCCATTGGCTGTAATGCTGCTCACACACCGGGCGCGTTTTTTGATTGACGCGCGTCGAGATTACATACAAAGTCTATGCACAGACGCGATGAGACTAAAAATCGCGGCGCGCCAGTCTCATCGCGTCTGTGCATAGACTTTGTATGTATTCTCGACGCGCGTCAATCAAAAAACGCGCCCGGTGTGTGAGCAGCATCACCCCCGACAACCATATGTGGGTCATTAGAAGACATGAAGGGAAGCAAAACAAACAGATCGAACACTCAAAATAGAATAAATGAGATGAATAAATGAGGCAAAACAAAGATGCTGTTCATTGAAAACCACATTTGTACTTCTATTGTTCATGCTGGGGATGCAGAGAGGTTGTCCCATCTTTACCATCTTCCTGCTGAGAAACATCCACTCCCCCCCTCCTCTCTCCAAAGACCTTCAGCAACAAACACTCAACAGGGCACATACATGCAGCGTGCACTCATGCATGCAGCAAACATGCAGCAAACTCAGCCAACATGTCAAAGAGTGTGTAGAGCGGAGGGTCTCTTTCTCAGCATGCTTACTGCATGTTCCTGCTTGTGATGTGGTGACGGAGGAACCACAGTGTAGGTGGAGAAGAAGGAGAGAAAGGGAGAGAGACATGAAGACAAACGGAAAGAGAGACGCCAGAAAATGACAAGCAGGTGGAGCTGCAGTACATATCTGTTGCCCTCTTTATGGATACATCTGTTCTTGAAAACAACTCCCAACTGTCGCTCACACACACTCAACGTCAGCCACAGCTCAGTATCTCTAAAAGGACATCATGGGACACAACAATAAGTTACAGCATCTAACATAAGGCTGGGAATACAGGACAAATCAATTCACAAAGCTTTGTGTTTCTGTCAGAAGCTGGATGTCCTTGTGTGTAGACTGATGATTCTGCTCCACAATCAATAGCCCATATTACCATGATTTGGGTGAGGACTTAAGCAGCAGAGCATGTTCAGTGTGAGGGAGCAGCTGCTGGGATCAATAAGGTGGCTCGCCCTCAGAAGGCCGTCCTGGGACACACACACACGTTGTTGGCCATGACACACATTGCTGTGCATATCTAATCAGGAGTCTTCTGACCTCATTGTCAGTGAGTTGTAGCCTCGACCATCACCCTCCCTTGGTTTCCTGTTCAGTGGCTGCTCAACAGTACTGAAGTGGTTTGTCAACTTATTCAAGTTCAGAGGACACACTCATTAGAAGCATGGCCTTCAGAGGGCTGAGACTGACACTGACTTCCCTGGAGTGTCCCTGTGTTCTAGTAGACTCCAGAATGAGTCGAACAACAGCTTCACAAAAGGAAGGTGGTGTCTATATTTCCAGTGGTGTGACTGTGGTGTTTAATGGATGTAAGGAATGACTGCAAACAAGAAGAGCAGAGGGGAAAGTGAGTCCTTATGAGAGGATGCTTCTTTGTGTTAGATACTTCCTTTCTGTAATATCTGTGCATGGCAACTTGTATGGTTAAGGTCAAGGCAAGTTTATTTGTATAGCACATTTCAACAACAAGGCAATTCAAAGTGCTTCACATAAAAACATTAAAACATCAAAACATAAGGCAAAAGAAAGGGAAGAACATTCATTGAAACATTAAAAACAGTCACTAAAAGGCTAAAAAATAGAATAATGGTTGCAGTGCAGTGCAGGAAATAAAATACAGTAGTAAAATGCAGAAATATATTAATGTCCTTGAATGTGGTTCAATTAAAGGCAGCAGCAAACAGAAAAGTCTTCAGTCTTGAGTTAAAGGAGCTGAGGGTCTCAGCAGACCTGCAGCTTTCTGGGACTTTGTTCCAGATATGTGGAGCAGAACAACTGAACGCTGCTTCTCCATGTTTAGTTCTGACTCTGGGAACAGAAAGTAGACCGGTCCCAGACGACCTGAGGGGTCGGGATGGTTCATAAGGTAGCAGCAGATCAGAGATGTATTTTGGCCCTAAACCATTCAGTGCTTTATAAACCAACAGCAGGATTTTAAAGTCAATTCTTTGTTGGACAGGAAACCAGTGCAAAGACATCAGAACTGGAGTGATGTGATCCACCCTCCTGGTCTTAGTGAGGACTCGAGCTGCAGCGTTCTGAATCAGCTGCAGCTTTCTGACGGACTTTTTACAGAGACCTGTAAACACACCGTTACAGTAGTCCAGTCTGCTGAAGATAAATGCGTGCACAAGTTTTACCTGTTGAGACATAAGTCCTCTAATCCTTATATGTTCTTCAGGTGATAGGAGGCTGATTTTGTAATTGTCTTGATATGGCTGTTCAGGTTGAGGTCTGAATCCATAACTACACCTAGATTTCTGGCTTGTTTGTGGTTTTTAACATCAGTGATTGAAGCTGAGCGGTGATTTTCAATCGTTCGTCCTTGGTACCAAAAACAATTCTGTTTTATCTTTGTTTAATTGAAGAAAATTCTGGCACATCCAGTTGTTGATTTGTTCAATGCAGTTACCCAGCCCTTGTATGGGATTATAGTCCCCTGGTGACATAGTTATGTAGATTTGTGCCGTCTGCATAATTATGATAATACACTTTGTTGTTTTCCATAATCTGAGCTAGTGGAAGCATGTAGATGTTGAACAGAAGAGGCCCCAGTATTGAACCTTGGGGAACACCACATGTCATTTTAGTCAGCTCTGATGTGTAATCAGCTACAGACACAAAGTATTCTCGGTCCTTCAAGTAGGATTCAAACCAGTTAAGTGCTGTGCCAGAGAGTCCCACCCAGATTTTTTGTCTTTCTAGTAGTGT
This sequence comes from Lycodopsis pacificus, assembly GCA_028022725.1. Lineage (NCBI taxonomy): Eukaryota > Metazoa > Chordata > Actinopteri > Perciformes > Zoarcidae > Lycodopsis > Lycodopsis pacificus. The sequence goes on from CM051690.1 coordinate 3,269,873, forward strand.
GTCATGGTCAACCGTGTCGAATGCAGCACTGAGATCCAGTAACACTAAGACTGAACTTCTGCCATTGTCTATGTTTAAGTGGATGTCGTTGAAAACCTTAACAAGAGCAGTTTCAGTACTGTGGTGCTGTCGAAAGCCTGACTGGAAAACATCAAAGCAGTTATTTACGGCCAAGAAGTTGGTCAGCTGTTGGAAAACCGCTTTTTCAATTATTTTACTTAAAAATGGGAGGTTTGATATTGGCCTATAATTTTTCATCGTTGCGGAGTCTAAACTAGCCTTCTTTAGGAGCGGTTTAATAACTGCAGTTTTTAGGGCTTGTGGGAAGACACCTGAGAGAAGGGATGTGTTTACAATTTGTAAAAGATCAGTGGTCATGCAGTTTGAAATATTTTTGAAAAAGTGTGTTGGTAGAATATCCAAGCAGCAGGAGGATGACTTCAGATGTTGTATAATGTCTTCTAGGCTTCTACGGTCGATTGAATGAAATTGTGTCATGATATTTGAATGGATGTTATTCAGAGATCGGGACAGCACATATCCTGTGGTTGGTGTGGAGGCACTGACTGCTTGTTTAATTTTCTGAATTTTGTCAGTAAAAAAGGAGGCACATTGATTGCATGCCCAGGTGGATTGGAGCTCAGCAGCTACCGACACTGGAGGGTTTGTTAGCCTGTCGACGGTAGCAAATAAGGCGCGTGTATTGTTCTTGTTTTTGGGTATGATGTCAGAGAAGAAGGACTGCCTTGCATTTCTAAGTTCCACATTATAATTGCGAAGTTTCTCTTTGTAGATGTCACAGTGAACCTGGAGATTCGTTTTTTGCCACCTGCGCTCAGCTTTCCGACACTCTCATTTCTCTATTCTGACCAGCGTAGCATTTCTCCAAGGAGATCTTTGCTTACCCGAGACAACCTTCACTTTAGTGGGTGCAATGACATCTATAATATTTTTAACTTTAGAATTGAAGCCATTTACAAGCTCATTGACTGAGATGCAGGGAGGGCTGGTGTGGAGCAGAACCTCTGAATAAGTAGTTCACTGGTGTTTTCAGAGATGTAACGCTTCGTCACAACCTTGGTTTGGACATTTGTGTTCAAGGAGATTGCACTCTCAAAGAAAACACAGAGATGATCAGAGAGTGCAACATCAGTCACAGCAACCTTGGAAATGTTTACACCTTTGGTGATGATTAGGTCCAGAGTTAGGGAAAGATCACTTTGCTGCTACACTCCGGTCAACCAGGACTATATCCTGGATATGGATCCCGGTATGGGCAGCAGACTGCTGCACGGACATACTGACAGGCTTCTGGTGACTCATTACTCACACATTTTCATCTAGAGCCTGCAGTGGTTGCTTGTTTTGTTTTTCAATGCTGAACTGTGGGTGCCAAAAGAAAGAGTGGCATTGGGGACACAAGTGGCTCAATCGAGTTTCTGATTTTAAACACTGACTCTGAGTCAGGTTTGGGCTGAAAATGACGGCCTTACAATCTGACAGCCCCTTCTGTGGTCCAAGAGGGAGAACGATGTTGGGTGTTTTTAGTTATCTTTTTCATTTACAAATATTGGTCCTTATGAAGTACAAGTATGCAGCTCAACCCTAGTTTACATTGCAAGGTGTGTGGGCTCCCCCTTTGTGACAGGGTGTGTCCACCGGGGAGGAGATCTCTGCAGAAGACCAAGAAGACGCTCGAGAAATTATAGGCTCTATTTTCCTGAAGCAGGGTGCAGATGTAAACACAAGTAAAATCTCCAGGTGAAAATATATGAGTGTGACTGGCACACTTTTGCAATTTCCAAGCTTCAACTGAGCAACTAACATCACCCCAAATATGCTGTCATTGGCACAGTGAACAGACAGCTGCTTTACATTTTTGTCACAGCTGCTTGCATGCCAGTGCTACTCATTACAGTTGTGTAAACAATGAATCGTTATTTAATTATTAATAAGTATTAATATATATAAAACTCTGCAGTTCTGCTCTTCCTCTGTGTACTTACTGTGTTGACCTAAATGTAATAATCGTAACCTGTTCATATTCAAAACATCAGTCCATGACAGTTACATCAATAATCAAACATAAAATAGGGTTTTGTTTTTAAAAATTACATAAAATCAGTTATGAAATCCTGGTTTCTTTTTTAATATTAGGTTAGATCTATTGCACAGAGTACAGGTACTGAGAAAGAAAATACAGTTCTTAAAATCAGTAAAGTGCAGAGTGATGTCCATAACATATGTGTAGGGGCATATATGGGGTACATATGAATATGCTTGTGATTTGCTGTACATGTACGCTGGATTTACAATCATAGCTGATAGTATTTCATAATAACTGTAACATACAGTTAAATATTCATCCTTTGCATGTAAATTAACAGTTAATGCCGTCGGTTAACCACCATGGAATCTATCAGTGGTTGAATTACGCTTCTCTAAGTTCAGTGAGTCACTATCCATCAACATCGTACTGTCGATTAAAAGCTAATGTTTCTGCTATGATGATAGTATATTTTTATGAATTAAACTGCTCATGGTCCACTCATCATTTTTTGAGAGACAAAGATGTGACCGGCTGTTCCCGAACAGCTTCAGTAGTAATCCTCATGAGCACATGAGGTGAAGTCACGCTTATCACCAGAAACTGGCAGCGTCCAGTATTGTTTTGTCTTCATGACTATTGAACTGTTCATATCTCAGATAATGTTTCATTTGGTCTGTTTCAGTACATCAGGTTGCTAAAATTGGTGAAGCAAGCTCTGTAGTGTTAGCTAGCTAATAGCATAGCCAGCCAGGTTAACGTTAGCTAGCTAACAGCATAGCCAGCCAGGTTAACGTTAGCTAGCTCGAGCTCAAGTAGCGGTAGTAACGTTAGCTAACAGCATAGCAAGCAAAGTTAACGTTAGTAAAGTTTATCAGCAATTACAGTGTGAAGAAGTATTGTTTGTTACCTAACAGATTATTTGTGCTGTTATAAAGCACACTAGCACTGCAAACCAGAAGGAACGGGATGATGTTGCAGAGGGAGAGGAGACATGGAACTGCCAAAGTGTGTCTCTAAGATGATGAAGTGAGGCAGTCTCACTGTTTGCTCTCGTTTCCTTCTATTCTCTTTCTCTTTCTTTGTACAGTGACTAAACCGTAAAAGAAAGTAAAAACGTAAAAAAACACTGCCAGTTATTTTACAATGAAATTGTTTACAGTGTAAGATATACAGTATGAACAGAATGAACATATGCAGGTGAAGGGAAGAAGCTGGTCCTGAGTAGAACCAAGATTCCTGTGGCACCTGTTGAGAATTCCAGTATTAAACGCATTATAAGTAAGATTAAATAACCCCCCTAGTGATGAGTCGAAGTGTCATAATAATAATAATAATATGTTAGTCACAATATGTTTACAATATTCTTGCATATAGAAGATATTATGTGTTACAGTATATTAACTAATTGAATGTATTAAATCATAAAAGTATAGTCACTAAAGGTATTAAAACACTAAGAATACGTTAAAGGGTCAGACATGCAGCAGAGTGGAGGATGCGATCAGTGGCCAGGACAACTGACCAGAGGTGGAGTCAAGACAGATGTTTTGCAAGGAGCAAAGCTGTTTCGCTAAGGGATCGATCCAGGGAGGAGACAGAATTCAAATGGAGCCAGTCACGGATGGCCACGGAGGGTCAGTCCGATGAGTTATGACTGTTTGGACATATAAGACACTGTTCTGAGAGAATTCCTCAGACCACATCCGCCCTCGCTTTTCAGAAGTGGGATGCGTGTGTGTGGTCTCTATTCTCGAGAATATTACTATTGATAGTTAATGCAGCTTATAAGTGAATTTCATGTAGTACATTAAATATTGTTATAAATTTTTGAACCGGTTCCAGCTCATTTTTCCACTGTGTGCGCACTGTAAGAAGTTCGCAGCAGAGGGGAGGTCCTGCGGCCTCGCAGCGCTTCATCCTTTGTTTCCAGACCCAACAAATGGTGACCCCGACGTGATATTTTTACTGGAAAACGACTGGATGAGGACACTAACCACGATACTTTCAGGCGCCAAAGACATAAGGGTAAGGTGGAACCTTTTTAATAAAACTCCACATATAGGTAGATAGGAAAACTTAGAGACAGTATCGTGGCCAGTACCTCTGAAAGCCAGACAAAGGAGCGAGCCGCAGCAAGCCGGTAACGTGTATTGATTTTGAAGTAGCTGGATTACTGTATGAAACACACTTGCAAGCTGGATTAGGAACACGTGTATTTTGGCTACGCGCTGTTCTTTGTTGCGAAATCCTACCGGTAAGGTCCGCGATAAGCGTTACGTGTTAGACGTCAGACCTGATCAAGCTGTACTAGCAGCAGAAGCTACAGAGCTACGTGCTACGAAGGGATATACCCCGAGAGCTAGAAGGCTGAGCTAAGGAAGCTCTAAGAAAGTATTGTCGTGTGAATCAAATTTAAGCATGTATTGCGGGTGATTACGTGTAATTAACAACGGTTGTTTCATGGTGTCACGTTGGCGTCATGTGTTTGATGAACCGACTCTTAACGGGAGGGTATAAATTGATACAAGCTTAGAAGCTAACAGAACTAGGTTGCGTTCTAGAATCGAGCTCTGCGCCGACAGACTGATTACTACAGCGCTATAATTAACTGAGTTCAGGGGAATATAATCTGGGGTGGGTAAACTAGGTAATGAGTGGGTAATCATACATTGTAATCACGGTGTATTTTGGTATGAATGCGATATAGCGCTGTGAGAAATCGCTTTGCTGTGTGGGGTGAATGTAGCAAAAGCTGTCGGCTGCTTTGTGCTTAGCCTAGATTACTAGATAAAAAAAAAACGATCATAAAATAACCGGTGCATATGGAAAAGCCGAGCACGGTCTAGCATAAATAACGTGGGTGAATGCGGCATGGTTAACAGTTACAACTACGGTGCTTTGTCGGTCTGTTGAAGCCACATTTTCGCCGGTTAGCTTAGCCGCTAATAGCATTAGCCCTTTGTTCGTAAATTCGCGGGGATTTTGACCATACTTCCGGTGACGGAAAACCAAAGAAGAAGAAGGAGAGGCAATTCTGCCCCCTATCGGTTGGAGGAGTAATTGCTTGATAATTACAGAAACTCCATTACCCAGAAAACCTAGAGGTGAAATTGTCTTAGAACTACAAGATACGCAGTCACCCGTGGAGTAGTAGATGTAATGAGTTTTTGGTGATAAACTTGTAATATCATTGTTTGAGACTCTAATCTTACAACTTGCAGTTTGACTTTAATGGTTAATTCTAGTTTAATTCAGTATTCTAATTGCCATTGATAACTTTTTAGTTTGATTCAGTAGTTTAACTCCCAGTTTCAATTCAATTTTATCCTAAAATTGTTAGTTTTGATTCAATATTTTAACATGCAGAGTTGATATTGATTTTGAATCCGACATTTTCCACTGTGTGCGCACTGTAAGAAGTTCGCAGCAGAGGGGAGGTCCTGCGGCCTCGCAGCGCTTCATCCTTTGTTTCCAGACCCAACACACCTCCAAAAGGGATCAAACATGATGTGGCCGTGGTGAGAGGTGTCCCTTATCTCTGTAGATGTCGCTTGTGTACGACAGCCCCAATGGCGGGGAGTGGAGTACCGGTGAGACAGTGGACAGTTTCCTCTTCTCTGAGCAGTGCTTTCCGGTTCGAGACAGAGCAGTTACCATACTATACTGTGATGCCATTGGCGAGGATATTCTTGATGGTGCAGAGGTAGAAGTTTACCAGTATCTCCAGAGAAGACAGATGGACTGTATTGGGTCGTTCTATAGTCACAATGTTGGCAGTTCGATCCCCGGCTTCATTTGTCAGCATGTTGGAGTGTTCTTGAGCGAGATACTGTAGCTCCCAGGGAGCTTTACAGCAGCCCACTGCTTTAAATGCTTAGGATGGGCTAAATGCACAGGTCAACTTTAATTTATGTACCTGTATGTATGACACAAATGTGTTGTTGTTTAAAATATTGAGCTTCTTAAAACGCTCAACCTCCATCCTGTTGATACGGATCGGGGGTGTGTGTGGAGGAAATCTTCCCGTGAAAAAATTCTTCACGTGAAAAAAAATTTTTGCAGTAAAAAACCATCAAAACAAATGAAAAGAGGCTTCACGGAACATACTTGTACTGGTATTTTGTGGTTTTGGACAAGTTTGCAGTCATTCAAAAAAACCTGTATTTGCAATAAGATATGTCAAGAGAGATAAAGCGGTCTGAACAGGTTTTTAGGAAACCTGTACAGGAAAGTCAAGAAATTACTAAACAGGCTCCGATGCAAACAAAAAGTAGGAAAACATTAGAAACGCGTTGCACAGCCCCATATGAATGCTATCTCAGCTGGGGAAAGCTTGGGATTGCCCAGAAAGAGCTACATGATGTGGCTGGGGAGGCGGACATTTTGACTACCGGCACCAGAAATGGATGATCGTCAAGAAAGCAAATGCCTCTCGCACTCTGGTAGGCATCAGAATTGAACCTTTCCAAATATCCTGCATTCCTATTGGAATGTATCAACCACAGAGCGTGAATGCCGCACTTAACCCCAAAAGCTTTTTATTGTTGGAATGCTGTTAAGCATTCCAACTATTGTTCTTCGAATCTTTATTGTTGGAATGCTGTTAAGCATATTGTTCTTCGAATCTTTATTGTTGGAATGCTGTTAAGCATTCCAACAATTGTTCTTCGAATCTTTATTCAACTTCTATTTCTTCCGTCGCAACGCTTCTTGTCCTTCATTTTTTAAGCTACAGAAACCGTTCAACTATTAAAATGTTCAGCTCTTTCACCAGAGGGGTGCTATGACGTTTCATATTTCTAACCAATTAGTGATATTTATAAACACACAGACTCACAGACACACGCGCACATACACTCCTCTCTCTCTCTCTCTCTCTCTCTCTCTCTCTCTCTCTCTCTCTCTCTCTCTCTCTCTCTCTCTCTCACAGTCATTCAGGTCTTGGAGACATGATTTGTTGCAGCTGTTACGTGTTGCAGCTCGGCCAATCAGATATGAGGATTCTGATAAGTTTCCTGATTCGAGTGACATTTACACACACCGCGACACAAGAGGGAGAGACGAGGAAAGACATGGCAGAGCAGGACAATAGTCATGTAAGCTGTAAAAGATAAAACATAGTACAATCTCCAAATGAGAAAGTTTGCCAGCGATATCAGAGCCTCTCTCTCTCTCTCTCTGCCTCACTTTTCATATTTCTAACCTTTAAACTTTTTGAATGATTAAGCTTTTTATTTTCAATGGGATCTCTATGGAGAATATTTTCAAATGGCTTCAGGCACACAGGTGTTTGCGATTGAGCCAGTAATTAGTGATGTTGACAAACATCTTACTCTCTTAGGCTCTTACTAATACTGCGACAACTACTACTGCTGCTAATATTTCTAGTATTACTACTACTACTGCTGCTACTACTTCTACTACAACTTTTGCTGTTGCTACTATTACTAGTGCTATTACTGCTACCATCAATATTATTACTACCACTACTGCTATTACTACCACTACTACTATTACTTATACTACAACTGCTACTACTGCTATTCATGCTACTACCAGTACTAATACTACTACAGCTATTAGTACGACTGCTACTAGTACTACTACTACTGCTACTTCAAATACTGCCATTACTTTTACTACTACTACTACTACTACTGTTATATAAAATACTACGACCACTACTACAGCTATTACTTCTCTCGCTCTCTCTCTCTCTCTCTCTCTCTCTCTCTCTGTCATTCAGGTCTTAGAGACTTTTAGAGGACCCCCCCACACACACACACTCCATTTCAAAATAAAAGCCCCAAAGAGTGAATTTTAATTGAAATGCTTGTGATGAAGCCAGGCATTTAATAACCTCTGTTTATGTGTGTCAGACATTATGATTATGTCTCCTCTCCCCCTCTCCCCCCCACCCAGCACCACCCTTTCAAAATAAAAGCCCCATGGATTAACTGTATTTAAACAAGCTCAAAATTTGGCTTTTTTGTTAAAAAAATGAATGCTCTAACTACTACTGCTGCTGCAAATATAGTATTACTACTACTGCTACTACTACTTCTACTATAACTTTTGCTGTTGCTACTATTACTACTACTGCTAATGCTATTACTGATACCATCAATATTATTACTACCACTACTGCTATTACTACCACTACTACTATTACTTATACGACAACTGCTACTACTACTGCTATTCATGCTACTAAAAGTAGTAATACTACTACAGCTATTAGTACGACTGCTACTAGTACTACTACTACTGCTACATCTTCTACTGCCATTACTATTACTACTACTACTACTACTGTGATATTAAATACTACGACCAATACTACAGCTATTACTATGACTACTGATAGTACGTCTTCGACTACTTCTTCTAATTACTGATGCTTCTACTACAACTTCTACTACTACTACAAATATCTCTAATACTACTACTAGTAGTTATTCTAATGCTACTAATACTTATACTAACAATACTTCTACTACAACTACAACTTCTACTACTACTACAAATATCACTACTACTACTACTACTAGTAGTTATTCTAATGCTACGAATACTTCTACTAATAATACTTCTACTACAACTTCTACTACTACAAATATCACCACTGATGAATTTTTTTAAGCCACAGAAACTGTTCAAATATCAAAATGTTCAGCTCTTTCAGGAGAGGTGTGATATGACTTTTCATATTGTAATCTTTAAACTTTTTGAATTATTAAGCTTTTTGCAATTTGTTTTTGAATTGGATATCTATTTTCAGCAATGTTTTTGCGATTAATTTCAGTTTTCAGCATTCCAACGCATTTTCAGCAGGAAATGCTTTTTCTAGTTCCACTATTTCTTCCGTCCCCCCTGTTTCTTTTCCTTCATATTTTAAGCTACAGAAACCGTTCAACTATCAAAATGTTCAACTCTTTCAGCAGAGGGGTGCTGTATCTCTTCATATTTCTAACCTTTAAACTTTTTGAATTATTAAGCTTTTAGCAACTTTTTTTTGAATGGGTTTCTATGGAGAAGATTTTCAAATCCTCTTAAACTGCTTCAACTTTCAAATCCTTCAACTTCCTCATACTTTCAGCTGTAGACACCATTTCAACTTTCAAATGTTGAGAAAACCCTGAACTATTACCGGAACATACAGCTTTCTTATATCTTTTAAACTTTTTGAACTGCAGCAATTTAACTTTTATGATTTTTCAGCCCTTTTCTGACTTTATAATGGGTGTGTATTGCGCAGCTTAGAGTGCGTGGAATTCCGAGTACCCTTAAACGCCTCATCTGAACTTCAATACGGAACAAACCAGACCTCCCACATTGTTATCTGAGTCATTGACCGGTAAGTAGCACAATGTGCTTCTATACTCAACTTTAAAAATGAAGCTTCCACATTTTACAATGGCATTACAAGTGGTTTCTAACTCAAACAGGGTTCAAAATAAGCAAGGAGAGTAAACATTTTCCCGGTGAACCAAAGAAAATCTGTATTGTTGTTAGCATAGCTGCTAACGTTCGTCATACGGCTCCTTCCGGTATACTACGGGACTATAAACTGTTCATAGTCTCGCTTCGTGTTGTAGTGCGAGCTCATAGCATGAACGGAGCCAATTATACTCCATGTGCTGTGCGCGCATTATTCTCAGAAACGCCAGAGGGCAAAAAATCTAAATGAACTGTGAAGAATTAAAAAGATGAGTGAAGAATGAAGTCATGTATTACATGCGTTGTCAGCGTCCGTGATTACGGAATTTTCTGAATGAATTACACATATGTTTGTCAATTTAAAATATTAATTCGTAAGTCAAGAAAGGAATATTTTGTTGTCAAACTGTTGAAGTCTAATACTTAAAAAAGACTGTACTTGCATGAACAACAGGCCTTGCCTGTTCTCTACTTCCCGGCTGATAAGAACAGTAGCAGAATAAAACACATCATGTATGATAAGGTACATGTGTGGATGGATATAGCTAAGTTACCTAGCGAGCTAGCTAGCAAGCCAAGGTAACGGCCATGCAGCTGACGTGCATGATGCTAGACCAGAGATTAGTTCACTGATCGGTTTCACACAAAGCTAAACGATACGACAAATGTCTGACAATCTGAGACTTTCTTGACTTGCAAAATAAATATTAAATTCACAAACATATGTGTAATTCACAGCACAATTCAAACTGGATGAAATAAACATTTATCTCTCGCCGTTAGCTGCTATACATAGTAGTTCTTATTTTTTTATTTATTGTACTATATTGATCCCGGTAAGGGGGAAATTTGTCTCTGCATTTGACCCATCCCTGTATATAGGGAGCAGTGGGCTGACTGTAACAGGCGCCCGGGGAGCTGTTAGGGGTTCAGTGTATTGCTCAGGGACACTTCGACACATGACACGTCCCAGCCAAGGATCGAACTGTCGAGTTATAAAGTAAAGTCCCACAGGACACTGTAAAGGGCGTGACTTCATCTCTCTATTAAACTGACAATAAACCACTAAGCTAATTAACAGGTTATTTCTAATATATAACTAGTCTTTTTCATCAAACTATCCTGACAACAATATGTTTGCTGTGGTAACATTACAGTCAGAGTGTTTTATAACTGTTTGTTAGTTTTACCAGCAGCTAAAGCTGTTCAATTATTATTCTGGCCACTTTATGTGTCAATGTGTAAATCTGTAACAGAAAGTGACCAATAGACATAATTATACACAAGCTTTGTGATCTAGAATTAGACCTTAATGTACAAATAACCTTTGTTCATATAATGCTGATAGTATCGTTCTGTAGTAATCCACTAATATAATGCAGGCCCTATAGGAACATGACTTTATATATTCAGTATACAGAGACATTAGATAATCCATTATTAGTCCACAGTGAGCCCTCACATACCAGCTTGCTTAAATCTGTGATTGTTCTGCGTTGGCATTAAATAGAAAACCTGATGGTCCCTGTTCATCTCCCTTCTACATGAATTGAATGTCATGAATGTCCTGTAGATCGTCAAGCATTTACCTTCATCCTCCTCAGTTTTGCATGTGAACGACTATCATCCATCAGTTATTATGCCATATAGAATACACCTGATTTCAGCGCGCTATTGTAATACAAACGGCACGGTCCGGGCCATAGATTTGGGCAATATGTATGACAATACACATTGTTGGATCATAGCGATTTGTGGCATTATTATATTGTTTCCAGCAAGGTGGCGATACCGTTGCTTGTCATGGAGAGTGCTGCTCAAGCTGAGGAAACAGTTGGATGATGTCACGATGACATTGATAATACTTCTACTACAACTACAATTTCTGGTACTACTACAACAAATATCACTACCGATGGAATTCTTTTAAGCTACAGAAACAGTTCGAATATCAAACTGTTCAGCTCTTTCAGGAGAGGGGTGATATAACTTCATATTTGTAATCTTTAAACTTTTTGAATTATTCAGCTTTTTGCAATTGTTTTTGAATTGGATATCTATTTTCAGCAATGTTTTTGCAATTAATTTCAGTTTTCAGCATTCCAACGCATTTTCAGCAGGAAATGCTTTTTCTAGTTATATCTTAACATTCTTAAACACTGTAATATGGTGTACAAGGTAATTAGGAGGTTTAAGGGCATGCTGTCAAATTAGAAGCAAAATAAACTCTTTTCCTTCCGCCTCCACTAAACCACAAGTATTCCCAGCCCACCGCAAACTGCTCCACATTCAAACAATAAACAAGTGCATATTTCTTCCTCACCAAAACACTCCCAGAGTCCCTCTACCTACATTTCATGTGGGGAACACTGAGGCCATGTCCACACTACTCCCTTTCCATTTGAAAATGTTTTGCTATGTTTACACTGAGCGTCCACACTACGCCGAGGAGTTTGAAAACGCTCCCGAGGACGGACACCTTTGAAAACTCCGGGGTCCCACACCTGCGTTCGCTACTTGATCGGTTCTAAGCAGACACGAGGTGTCCTTCCCTGATTCGTCACACCCCTATCACGTGACCCTTACCCGGAAGATCACAAACAACAACATTGATTACGGATCGACTACCAGGTTTGTTTAACATGGACAACTGATTACAGGCGTTGCTGACCTTGTTGTCTTTACTAGCAGCTGTTGTTCAGTTAAAGTCTACATTATTACGGAGGAAGCAACTGTTATTGGAGCGATCAGTGAGCGGCGTGTCCAGCGGGGTTATCAGCCCTACGGAGTGGACGTCTGAAGTCACGGTTAGCGGCTTTGAGGAGGGTGATGGACACAAAACGGAGGACTTTCCTGTCCTCAATAATGCTTATTTTGTTCTGCACAACTATTGAGAAGCCCACAGATAAAATGTAAACGGAGCAAAAGCAGTAATTGCTCTCCAGTACGAGAGACTTCAGCCACCAGCAGAGCTACAGGTGAGAACAGAAACAACGAAACCGAGGAAACGAGTGAGAGACGTGTGTTGACCACATTTATGGATCATAATCTAGTAAACCTTTATGTGTAAGTGTTGATTTTAAACTAAATGTGTGAGAGAGCGATATAGAGGAAGACCTGCAGAAGAAGATGTCTACTTGACAATTGATTGACAGTTGACTCAACCAGTCATGTTGGTTTCTCAATGACTCGCCTCAGCTCCTCTACCATTATTTATATTATATGTAGTTTATTAGTATTTCTTATGCACAGCAAAAGGCCAATTGAACTACTTGAAATGTTAACGTTGCTATTGGAGAGAAGTCTGCGCCTCAGAAAGTGAATGCATGAGAATCTCTGTTGAGCCCACTGGCTACCTCACAGCCACCTCTCCATTGCACTCTCCGGCAGTTACAGCTGATAACGCCGTTCCCCTTCAGGGAAACACCGTCAGCTCTGTCAGCACTGTTGCTGTTGTTTGTGCTGTTCGTGCTGTTTGCACCGTTTACTGCTAGTCCAATGACTTCCTGTCCTTCGGCTCTGTTGTGAATCATGCTTAGACCACAGTGCTTGTGGTTGTTTGAGGATGCTTTTTCAACTCGTTCACGACAATAGCCATGTCAGATAAAAGATCCCCAATTATTGTCCAACAAGGATTATTCTCACCACTGATTTTGTCTTTAAGCATCTATATTACCGTGTGAATATCACAGCATGCTACCTGTGAGGGAACCTGTGTCATTAAGTACTGTAGCGAAGAGTCAGCCTTGTTTTCTGTCAACGTTAAAACCAACTTTTAAAGCATTTTGTAGTGAAGTGTTCAGTTTGATTAGATTAGATGAAATGTCCTGCTGAGAACATGAAATGAAGTGATGGTCACAGCTGCACCACATATCTTGTGGGAATGCTTGTGTTGAGATTTGATTCATGTGTATGCATAGTCTGTGCTCCTTCCAGGCTTTTCTTGTACAGAGCAGCTTTTTGCGACCTGTAAAAGACACATGGAAGTTGCTCCATGTCTCTTTCGCCTCTGTCTTCATTTGCTTTTACAACAAAGATTGACAGTGATAGTGCAGGTAGCTGTATGCAGTAATTCACTAGCTTAGGCCCCCACCTGGGCCGGAGCGAGCCTTCGTCGGTTGTTTGGGGTGTTGAGGAATGGTTGATGGAGATTTGGCCTGATGCGGTTTGGGGGAGGCTTAGCTGAGGATCCACTGCGGCTCCCGGGCCTTGCAGACCCCCAAAATAAGCCTGTGCGCTGATCGGCAAGATCAAGTGAGGATTTGTGGGTTTAAAGACGGCGTTGGATATGGCCGAACCGATGTTGGACGGGTGTCCGCAGGAGGGCTGAACTTCTGGAATGGGAAACGAGAAAGCCATGGCATTGCGGTGGCCCAGACGTGAGCTGCATCGAGGACGCGCCCCTGGCGGACGGGTGTCGCAGCAGCATTTGATGATTGGGTAACCGACTGCTAGGTTGTCAGGAGTTTAAGGGATGGACTTGCTGGACCATCCGGGCCCCACGTGATGGCTGTGGCTACTATTGGTCAGATTTCATAGCATGAGGGGAACGACTTGGCATCTGCTTGCAAGATCCGAGGCTGGTCTACGGCATACGTCGTCCGTCGTGGAAAACCCCCCAAAAGACGGCAGAGGGAGCGGCATCGTTGTTGGCCAATTGTGTGGGTCCATCGCTGGAAGTGGGCGGGGTGGGGGCGCTGGCATCCCGGTGCCAGGTGTCCCGGTTATGGTCACTTGCTGTGTTTTCTGAAAGTAGGCGGCAGGGGGCACTGGCATCTCGGTGCCCGGTGCCTCGCTTTAAGGTGGCATGCTGTGGCTGCTGGAAGTAGGTGGCCGGGGGGCGCTGGCGTCCTGCGTTCCGTTGTTGCTTTGCGTTCCGTGCTTGCTGCGTCCCGTTGCCTGCTGCGTTAAGTTGCTGCGATACATTGCGTTGCGTGGCTGCATCATTGCGTCGTTCCGTTGCGGCGTTCCGTTGCGGCGTTCCGTTGCGGCGTTCCGTTGCGGCGTTCCGTTGTTGCTTGATGTAATCCGTTGCTGTGATCCGTTGTTGCTTGCTGCATTGCTGCGTCGTTACGTTGCTGCGGTCCATTGCACTGCGTTGCTGCATCCCGTTGTTGCTTGCTGCGTCGTTGCGTTGCTGCGTTACGTTGCTGCATTACGGTGCTGCGATACGTTGTTGCTGGGGTACGTTGTTGCTGGGGTACGTTGTTGCTGGGGTACGTTGTTGCGCTGCGTTGCTGCGTTCCGTCGTTGCGTGACTGCGTGGTTGCTTGCTGCAATACGTGGCGTGGCTACTGCGTTCCGGCGTTGCTGCGTTCCGTTCCGGCGTTGCTGCGTTCCGTTCTGGCATTGCTGCGCTACGTTCCATGGCTGCGTCGTTCCGTGGCTGCGTCGTTGCGTTCCGTTGCGTTGTTGCGATTCGTTGTAGCGTTCAGTGGCTGCGGTGTTGCATTGCTGCGTTCGGTGGCTGCGTTCGGTGGCTGCGATGCGTGGCTGCTGCGTTCTGCCGTTGCTGCATTCCGTTCCGGCGTTGCTGCGCTGCGTTCCATTCCGGCGTTGCTGCGTTACGTTGCATGGCTGAGTCGTTCCGTGGCTGCATTGCTGCTTGCTGTGGTCCGTTGCTGCGTTGCTGCGATTCGTTGTTGCTTGCTGCGTTCCGTGGCTGTGTTGTTGCGTTGCTGCGATTCGTTGTTGCGTTGCTGCGTTCAGTGGCTGCGTGGCTGTGTTCCGTTGCTGCGTTCCGTTGCCTGCTGCGTTCAGTTGATGCGTTGTTGCATGCTGCGATCGGTGGCTGCGATCGGTGGCTGCGGTCAGTGGCTGCGATGCGTGGATGCGATGTGTGGCTGCTGCGTTCTGGCGTTGCTGCGTTACGTGGCATGGCTGAGTCGTTGTGTGGCTGCGTCGTTGCATTCCGTGGCTGCGTTGCTGCGTTCCGTTGTTGCTTGCTGTGATCCGTTGCCGCGTTGCGTTGCTGCGATTCGTTGATGCGTGCTGCGTTCAGTGGTTGCGTTGTGCGTTCAGTGGCTGCGTTGTTGCGTTTCAGTGGTTGCGTTGTTGCGCTTAGAGAGGGGGACAGCTTAGAGAGGTGGACAGAGGCAAGAAGACCTGGCAACCCGGTGCCAGGAATCTGCATAGTGAAGAGCATGCGTAGTAGGAAAAGCGGGATAGGGGGGGGGGACAGAGGAGAGGGAACCTGGAAACCCGGTGCCTCGGTACGGGCAGAAGAAAGGTGGTGTAAGAGAACAGTGAAGGGACAGCTTAGAGGGGGGGACAGCTTAGAAAGGGGGACGGAGGAAAGAAGACCTGGCAACCCGGTGCCTAGGTACGGGCAGAAGAAAGGTGGTGTGAGAGAACAGTGAAGGGACAGTTTAGAGGGGGGGGGACAGCTTAGAAAGGGGGACGGAGGAAAGAGGACCTGGCACCCGGAACTTGTGGGTTGGGGGGCGGAGCCTCGGGGTTCGTGGTGGCGTCACGGTCATTAGCTGGTCGGCGAGGTGGAGATCGCGGGTTTGGCTGCCCGGACCCTCTCAATGGCGGTTGGCGGCGTCCTCTGCGTGGTGTTCCGGTTGCGAGTGCAGAAAACGCGAGTGTGCCGAGCTTAGAGTGGGTAGGTAGTTATAGGAGTGTGGCCGGAAGTGGGCGAGTGGCTGAGGTGTGGTCCTGCTCCTGAAATTCAGAATTTCAGATGAAAGTTTTATCTCCAATAATCAATGAATTAAAATACGATATAGACAACATAATTATGTTTAAAATAAAGAAAACAGAATGTCAGTGACTCACAGCGCTCTCTATCTGTGAATCTCTTTGTGTGAACAGTAAACTTCTGACAGATTAAAAAAGGAGCCACACCTTCCAGAGCTGGTTAAATGAGTCCTGTTATGTGCGTTTAATTTTGTTCTAATGTGAGGAAACAAAAATGTCTATAACAATCTATCATATTTATGATTATTCACGTAGCTAAAGTTGAATGGAGTGTGACAGGCGGTATGTAATATTTACAGTACACACCTTCACCCCATGATTGCTGCAGGGCGTCATTATCAGCTCCAAATCTGCAGATCTGGATACAGTTTGAGGAAAACGGAAGCATTACTCATTAAACAAACTTACTTCGGGCTTTTCTGGGCCAACTGCTGGATAAGGCAAACAGTCAGGCAGCGCACTGCTGCTACATGAGGCAACAACAGAGACATGAGTCCTTTCAAAGGTGCTATGTGCATATTTATTGTGTGGTCAAAAAGCAAACAAGTAATCATCAAATCTATTGCGCTGACCATATTTTCCACATGCGTAGTTGCGCTGAATATTGACCTGATTAACAGAGTCGGAGTTCAGGGTTTTCCCTGGTGCTGTGAAGTGCTTAAGGTTCAAATGGTTTCAGGAATACTTTTCATACTTTGACGGCATAATGCAAAATCTATGCAAATCTATGCAAATAAAATGAACAGAGTTCAACAAGCAGTGATTTCCCAGGTGAAGGAACTCCCTGCCTCATAAGACTGGGCATGTTGGGAGCTGTTTCTGTCAGTCCAGCAGAACATTTCTTGGAATGTCGTGTAGACCCTGTGCCTTGTCAGAACAATCGTGAGTGTTTCTGTTCCTGTTTTCCACAGTTGGTAAATCCATTTCATACAGGAGAGTATGTGTGATGTGTGTTTAACCCACGGCAGGCCTCTTCATATAAGACAGCAGACTACATACACACAATTGCTAAAACTGGAATTACATCATTACTAGTTTCAGTTTCACTTCTCTTCTTCTGCACATGCTCATTCCCTTTCTCACAATTTCTTCTTATCTATTTAGTTTTTTCTCCTCTGAATTGGTTAATTGATATCAATATCGTTATGTGATTTCTATCTCTAACAGAGAAATCCGTTCACCAAAGCTGGACCACACCCGACAACATGTTTTCCCCTAAAAACGAGCAGTTTCTTGGGCGATCTTTACATATTTGACGTGCCAAGTTGCTACAGCTCACCCAGGTGTGTACAGTATGAATGGTGCTGGCTTTAGACCAATGAGTGTTCACTACTGCTCTGAATGAAGGAAGTGTCTTGCTTAACAGTGTTGATTTGCATGTTTCATTTTACACTAAATCCTTGCATGCATTTCCATTTGTTCAGTTCAATGAGCCGTTGCTGTCGTCCACGAGATCGGTCTTGGTCTTAAGACCGGTTTCAAGACAACTTTTTGAATTTGTACTCGCCCTTGTCTCGGTCTCGGACGAAAGGGGACTGGATTTTATTTCAAGACCGGAGTTAAACTGCCTGTGCATTGTCTGATTCCTTTGCTAACATCATGACTGTGATTGCATATAGAAAACAAATGGAATCCGCACACAGCGGCGTGACCAGCGGGGTCTCAGCTCTACGGAGCAGACGGCTGAAGTCACGCTTTGGGGATTTGAGGAGGACGGACACAAAACTGAGGACTTTCCTGTTCTTATTAATGCTTATTTTGTTCTGCACAACTAGTCCACACATAAAATGTAAAGGAATAAAACATTAATTTCTCTCCAGTACGAGAGACTTCAGCCACCAGCAGAGCTACGAGTGAGAACAGAAGCAA
This sequence comes from Lycodopsis pacificus, assembly GCA_028022725.1. Classification (NCBI taxonomy): domain Eukaryota; kingdom Metazoa; phylum Chordata; class Actinopteri; order Perciformes; family Zoarcidae; genus Lycodopsis; species Lycodopsis pacificus. Next base: position 3,287,934 of record CM051690.1, read on the forward strand.
CGAAACCGAGGACACGAGTGAGACGTGTGTTGACCACATTTATGGATCATACTCTAGTAAAACATTATGTGTAAGTGTTGATTTTAAACTAAATGTGATGTGTGAGAGAGAGAGAGAGAGAACAAGACCTGCAGCGCTGTTACTAAGTCTGAAAAATAAAACTTTCCACGAAATGTGTGTTTGTGTTTATAGAGGAAGATCTAAAGACCCTTCATTATTAATGACTACTATATTACTACATTGGATTTTTTAAACGAATCTACTTCCTGTTTACACCGCCACCCACCCGCATGCCCAGTGTACGAGTGGTCATGTGATATCCGTTTTCAGGCGTTTTAGTGTCGACGGAGATCATCTCGAAAACGATGCTGAAACGGCGTGTGGACGGAGAACATTTTCGTTTAAAACCGGGGTTTTAAACGAAAACGTATTAGGCCATATCCACATTAGGCCGTGTGTCGTTGGATGCAGAGTTCTCAAATAGAACCGATCTCCGTCCACGCGGGAGTTTTCAGCATTATTCTCAGGTTGATCTGCATCCACACGGCAGCCGTGGAAGGCGGACAGCACGTGACCATTAACGTACACTGGGCATGCGCGTGATGGTGTAAACAGGAAGTGGAATGCTTGCTTAGTTAAAAAAAAAACATGACAGAGTAATAAAGTAGTCTTTAATAATGAAAGGTTGTATTTTATACTTAAGATCTTCCGCTATAAACTCAAACAGACACAGTTCGTGGAAAGTTTTCGAAGTTTTATTTTTCAGTAGTTACAGCACTGCGGGCCTGTCTGTCTGTCTGTCTCTCTCTCGCTCTCTCTCTCTCTCTCACATCAACTTTACTTTAAAAATCAACACTTACACGGAAACGTTTACTCGATTATGGTCCATAAATGTGGTCAACACACGTCGATCACTCGCTTCCTCTGTGTTGTTGTCTGTTGTTGCCGTGGGGCTGATGAATGTAACGTTAGCTCCATCGGGGTATTCCTTCATGAGATACGGCATCAGGGGATAAGCTGGGTCACCCAGCAGAAAAAACAGGGACATCATCTTCCCCCTCTATCAATTCTTTAGGGCATTTGCTCCATCTTTTAGGGCACAACATCATGCAACAGGTCCGACTCGCTAGCTTCTAAGATAATAATTTTAACATTACTGCCAATGGGGAAATGCTAACCGCGATTAGCATTAGCGAATATAATATATCTTCGTACATCTTTTCATGCTTCATAAAGAAATACTCGCAGACTAAGGTCTCTCAAGGCTACCAAACTGAAGAAGTAAAACGAATCAGCATCGATCACTCGTCTCTCACTCGTTTCCTCTGTGTTGTTGTCTGTTTGTAGCTCTAGCTTTGAATAGCATTTATTGCTAACTGTAGCTTCAGTAGCTTCAGTAGCTGTAGCTGATCGCCGATGGTCAAGCAGCTCGCTAATCGCTAGACAGCTGCTTCCTCCACATAAATGCAGACTTTTCACTGCACAACAGCTGATAGTACGCAACAGGTAATACAGCGTGTACAAAACCGGCGCTATCAGCCGGACATTGAGTCCATGTACGGCTGATAGCGTCTCTGGACTCGGGAATTGTCGCTCATCGCTCGAAGAATAGCTCGCCTCCTCCGCCTGTAGGGAGTAGCAGCATTGTAAAATGACGCATTTAACTCCACAATAGCTGCTAGTACAGACAACACAGCAAGCAAGGCTTGCCGTTCGTTATCCATGTTGAAATGAATCGCAGCTGGTCGCCGGCTGTTTGTTTTCTTCCGGGTACGGGTCACGTGATAGTGAGTGTGACGAATCAGGGACGGAGACGTCATGGCTGGTAATAACCAATCCAGTAGCGAGCATGGGGAGGGCTCATTTTTTTCTAACAGACATCCGGGGTTTTGGCATACTGCGACGTCTATACCGAACCAAAACCCCGGAGGTCTCAAATAGCTCCAACCTCGGCGGAGTTTTCAGGTTCCTCCGTTTAGGGCGCTCCAAAACTCCGGCGTGGTGTGGCTGCTCAGTGTAAACGTAGGAAAACTGGAGTAATGTGGATAAGGCCTTAGTGTGGATGGAGCCTGGTCTCAGTTTAGGTGGCCATTCACTACAACACTGCAGTGAGCTGACCCACTAATGGCCATGTTCACATTGAAATGAGCTAAATGCTGTGATGAGGCCCTGGGAAGATCAGAAGGGCATGCACTTTCACATGCGCATTGAGGCCTTTTATTACCTGAGTCCTGTCTCCTGCTGAGCCATGAGGCTATGACCGCTCATGTTAACTGTCCACTTCTCTTTCTTATCCACAGGATGAATCACTTATTGTGTGCCAGGAGAGAAACGCCTACCTGAGGCTCTTTGGGAACAGCAGACAGTGTGAACGCATTAATGGGTACAAGCAGTGGCGGCTGGTGGAAAATTTTCTAGGTAGGGCCATCCTATCAATTTCAACAAACATCCCAGTATGATTTCATGCAAAAAAAATTTACCATCAAACACGCATTATTACTTGGCAGTTAAATATTTAACATTTATTCCAACATGAAAAAAGCAGTAAATAACACTTATATAATATAATACAATATAATATAACATGTTTATTTATTGAGATGCCCCTATGGACCTTGTTATAGGAGGTAAAGATCAGGAGAAGTAAACATGAAGTGTAATTGTGAATACTGATGTTAAATTAAGCTATGATGAGTTTTCACTGTTAATTTAGGGGGAAAAAGTGGCCCGGGAGTTACTGTCAGACCGGCCCACTCAATACACGGCGCGCTGCCCACTCAATACACGCGCGCTGCCCACTCAATACACGGCATGTATTTCGCCGGTCTACGGCGGCCATTCGCACCTCCGTCGGCCCCGACAGACGCCCGGCACGACCGCACGGCGCAGACCGCGGTTATGGAGAAACGTTTTTAAAAGCACCGTAGTGTCCAGCAGTGCTATCGCGTCCTCGGATCGCGAGGAGTAGTATAATGTCAGTTTATACTGTTGATACAGTTTTCACTGATTATTGACTTTCGGTATTAGAGTAAATTGAACGTGTTCTGTGAAGCATATAATATAGTCCCGTCGGCCTACCGGGGATTCCCCCGGTATCCCCGATGGCCAGTCCGCCCCTGCCTGTGGATACGTATGGTATGTCGAAGTAATCAGCGTACTTTTAGGAAGAAAGGAAGTTGATTGACTGACTTGTACGAAGTAGTGAAGCTTCGCATGTAGTCTGCTGTCTGATTGTGAGGTCAGGCTGATCTGATATCAGCTCTTTGGCTGCAGAATCGCCGCCAAAGTTCTCCTCTCAGACGGGTCTTGGAGGAGGAGTGGTCGCGCTGGCGCGGGCTCCTGTAGAGACTTCTCCTGACGAGAACGCGCAGCTCCGGGGCTTGATCGTTCTTGCCCACAGCTGAATCTATTTGAGGCGCTGATTGGCTAAATTGTATGTCACTCATTTATATCTTGAATCAGCAATTGGCTAAACGGCTTCATAGACCCGTCTCTTTTGGGCAAAAACGATCAGGCCCCCCTAGCTGCGCGTTCTCAGAGTGTCGTGCACACAGGCAGACGAGCACACAGGGGGAGAGCACGAGCAGACGAGCACACAGGGGGAGAGGATGAGCAGGAAAAGCATATATTTTGCGCAGATATCATATTGTACACACATTACTGGGTACATTCCATAGTTAAAAAACACAAATATTGACAATTTGTATAATTTATGATTATTATAATTTTTATTTATTTATTTTTATTATTATTTTTTTTCCGTGTGGCTCATGGTGGGGCAATGCCCCATTGCCCTCTCTTGACCAGCCGCCACTGGGTACAAGTTTGATCAACTTGTTGTCAGCACAACATAATGTGTTACACTGAGATAGAAACGACAGATGAAATGTGTTTAAAAGCCTGATTGAGTAAAGTGTATGTACAATATTAGCTGGTCAAAGCTTAACTCGTAGTTAGCATGAGTCTCATTCAGAGATACTTATCAAAGCCCCCTGGAGACTCAAAGTGTGTGTGATATGGGACGCATGCATTCCAACCCCCCCCCCCCCGACCCATTGTGCTGGGTTGTTCCCTCGTATCCTTGCCCTTGGCCCTGCAGCACCCACCCATCCAGCCAGACCAGAGGTGCTGTTAGGTTTGTTGTGGTGCAGGATACACACACACACGGACACACACATGCCCGGATTGACCCCCGCCTATCTGTGTTCGCGGATCACTTCACAGGACAATCTCCCGATCCATCTTTACAGGGTCATTGTGGACCTGCCCTCAGCAGAGAAAGGAGCTGCATTCACAGGGAAGAAGCCTCTTTCTCTGCCTTCTCTCTTTCACTCAGTCCTTCTGGATGATGGCTGGAGGAAGGGAAGCCCTCACACAGATACCGTGTGTGTGTGTGTCGGAGGTCATATTTAGAATATGAAGAGGCATCAGGACTTCAAAGCTGGACATAGAACAAGGGTGAAGACAAATGTCACCACTTCAACACTCCTGCAGGCTCACACACACACTGCTTTGCTTTTAGGTAGCTGAGGGTTGGTTGAAGACAGGATAACAGAATAACCAGGACTATTCTACAATATTTATTTGTCGCAGAAATTAAAGAAAGCAAGGTCAATTTTTTTCACATACACAAAAAAGTAAGAAACAGAATTAGGAATATAATAAAGTACAAGAAGTAGCCATGGAATCCATTTGCTCCTTGTTGGGGCAGCAGGTACTCAGGCATGCTGCAGTGATAGCTTCCTTATCAACGGCACATTATATGAATAAGTATATGTACATGTGTGTGTGTGTGTGTTTGATGTGTAACAAATAGGCTTTTACACAGTTAATGTGTAAAATAACCAAATATTGGGCAACCATGCAATGACCAACCTGCAGGAAGGCGCAATATCTGAGATTGGGAGCATGTGGACTGCCTCTAAACGGCTCTCAGCATGTCGATGGCGGCCGGAAGCTTACGATGCTAACAGTGCTAACAGTGCTAACAGTGTAGACCTGAGGGCAGGGCCTACGCTGCTGTCACTCCGCTGTCGGTTGGGACGGCCTTAGCGACTATCTTCACATAGCAAATCATTGTTTGCTGCTACGTCAATGTTCAGAATGTTGAATACGTCTCTTTGAGTATTACCTCTCAAATCAACCGTTGACTTCAGTATTAGCTTGTACAGTGTGTGCAAAGAGATTTAAAACGTGTAGACGTCGCAGTGCTTCTGATTCACAGCGTGATGGTTGAGAGCTGTTCAGTTCGGATGATAAAATATTGTGTGCAGAAGAAATCTGCATGTAAACGCCTTCATGTTATATCAGGTGATCATACACAGTAAAGAAATCGAGGTGTTCCCACTTGCCCCACTCCTTCCCTATGATGGTGATCGTCATTAGCTGCTGAATCATCAGCGTCTCATATCGCTGCTAGCATGGCTGGAGAGGTGTACTCCTCTATCCTTTTCTTTTATTGGGGCATGTATAGAATGTACTCACATTTCTTCACCTGCTCTACAAGAAATACTGAATTAACAGAAAATAAATCAACATTATATTTCAGTATGTGGCCTAACCTGTGCAGTCATGTAAGCTCAACACGTGGTTATATCAGTTTGGATGTGTTGAAGAAGCAATGACGATAAAGAATAACCTTGTTTAGTCTTTGAATAATCATTTATTTCCCGGCCGTGGGCTCCGTGGTGTGCGATCAGCAGTCTGTGCTCTGCTGGTTTCACTTCAGCTATCTGCTGTCCCTTTAAACAGCCCCTACCCGTTACCGTAAAGCTCCTAGAAGAGCCTCACTGCAAAAGTCACATGCTCCAGCTCCCTTTGTTTCCACGTAGAAGCCTCTGTGTCTGTGCTGAGAGGGACAGAGCTCAGACATATGAGGGGACATGAAGTGGATCACAACTACTGTTGGGTCCAGGTTCCCTCACACTCTGTCTGCAGGATATCTCTTCTGTTGTCCAACACCTTGTCATTTGCAAACAATCTTAAAAGAACTCAATAAAATAGGAATTTGATTAAAAGGTTTCCCTCGTTACATAAGCTAAATGAACGAAAGTAGTTGAGTGATAAACTATTTGCTAAAGGGTCTCAGACAATCAAAAGGGCTTATAATGGTGAAAAGAACGTATTCTTTTATAAGAATGGAACAGTTTTAATAGTATTGATGGGAGGTCCGGTTGTAAAAAGGAAATCACAAAACAAAACAAAGACAATGTAATAACATGTGCATGGGAAACATTGAAATGATCCATAACACTGTTGTTTTCCAAATATAAAGTGCAAAAGGAAGGTAAACAGAAGGTAAATGTTTGGAAAAATCAGCACATTTTAAAACTCGGTTACAGATGCAAAGGCATGGTAAATACATATTTTGCTGAACAGAATCATATTGTATTTTGGATCCCTCATATGAACAACACCTACAACAAAGTGGTGATGTGTTGTGATGTGACTCCAGGCTCTTTCCACAGCGGTGTCACCCTCTTCAGGCATTACGGTAATACACACAATAGACCAGAGAGGAATTCCAGGAATGTGAAACGCTCAGATTCATATTGAAACTACATTCAAATGCACAAGCTAACACTAAATGCTGCTTTTTAACTTGAGCAACTAAAGATGTGGTCACAGGGCGTGATTGACATACTTTGTATCACGTTGTAAATGTCAGAACATGACTCCTGCTGTCCTCTCCTGAAACAACAGAGCAGCAGGGATATGCGCTCATAAAGCATCAGATGATGCCTGTATTGATTATGTGTAAGACTATACGATGTTAGGGACTTTGATTGGCTGATCAATAACTATGCCAATTTTTCCAGTGCATGAAACTTTCCCCACATGAAAAGTTGCGCCGACATCTGCCTAGTAACAGCAATTCCTCCCATTGGTGAAACTCCAGTCTCCTCCCGTTTATGTGTGTGTGTGTGTGTGTGTGTGTGTGTGTGTGTGTGTATGTGTGTGTGTGAGAGAGAGAATGTGTTTTAGAAAAAGTCTTTAAACTTTAGTCTAGCACTCCAGCCTTACAAAGCAAACTAAGCTGGCGTTCAACTCAGTCCTGCTACACTGCAAATGTACTTTTGTAATGGTCAGTAGTAATGGACACACACACACACATCCTTCTCAATTACTTTAATAATTGATCAAATAATACATTTGACATAGAGTTAAAATGCTAACTGTGGGGTTCCCATTTACAGATGTTGACTCATCAGATCTCAAAGCAGCTCCATTAGACCAAGGGCCCCGTTTGATTGGTTTGTGTTGTCCATGTCACTGTTTAACTGAATTGTGCGGTTTACAGTGCTCAACAATTCATGTGATGCATTACATTGCAGATGTTATACAGCTAGATTTGGGTTGATAATACTGTTTGCCATGTGTATAGCCAGAGACCGGGTGATGTAATAGCCTCCAGCTCATCCTGACCTCTCTGTGTGATTTAAAGAATGGATGGAGGTCAATGAAGCAGTGGCCTATGTGTGTTTCAGACGGCACTATTGTCCCATGTGCTCACCTCATGTTCAGCACAGTTTGTTGAGAGAGCTGCTGCTTTCATTGAGTCTTTGGTAAAGACAGAGAAGAAGCGGTGTAAAGCCGTTATCGCCCCCTACCGACGCCAAGCTGCCAACCTCCACCGGCCAGCTCCACTCCACAGGCGACAGACGTCTCCCAGAGCCGGCCCCGGACCTCCCACCTCCTGCTTTAAACTGGGGGTGGGGGTCCTCCTCTCTCTCTCTTTCCTTATATATATATATATATATATATATATATATATATATATATATATATATATATATATATATATATATATATATATATATATATATATATATATTTATATATATATTTATATATATTATAGAATCCCTTCCTCGCGCGCTCCCTAGCAGCCTGCTTGTCTCTTTGATCCCCCCCTCCCTCCCTCCCTCCTAACAACAGCTGACGTCATAGCACGCACGCACGCACCCACCCCTCCACCTCCCCCTCTCCGGGGCGCGCGTACTGTGTGTGAGTGTGTGAGTCTGTGTGCGTGTTCGCTGAGCGCGAGGCAGGGGTTTTTGTCTCGCGGAGGGAAGCGTTCTGTGCTTCAGTGGGCTCGCGCACACCGGAGGAGCAACAGTTCGCAGCGGCAGCAGCCCAGCAAGAAGAAAGTGATTTAAAATCAGCGGACTGCAGCCTTCTGTCTGCGCAGCCGGTTCCTCAGTGACACAGACATACTGAGAACACACGTTATATCCACGGTGACAAGAACCCTGATACCAGAAGTAGCCGAGTATGGAGGACCAGCTGCTGTGCTGCGAGGTGGACTCCATCAGGAGAGCCTACCAGGACGTCAACCTGCTCAACGACCGAGTTCTCCACACCATGCTGAAGGCAGAGGAGAACTACCTGCCGTCGCCAAACTACTTCAAGTGTGTCCAGAAAGAAATTGTGCCCAAAATGAGGAAAATAGTTGCCACCTGGATGCTAGAGGTTGGTTTTACTTCACTTCAACTTTCGACTCAGTGGCCGAGTGTCGCTGCTAACTTGTCGGTTTGTCGCTTGCTGTATGCGGGCTGTTTGCACAACATGACGAGTTTGTGTAAAGGTGAACGCTGTGCGTGTGTGAGAGGCTAATGTGTGTTAATTCACTGTGCACGTTACATAAACGCTGTGAAGTCCTCGCAGTGCTGGGTGGTCCTTCGGCTGTAAGAGGCGATATTGGCTCCGGACCGCACTCACTTTGTACACCTTTGGTATTGATTATGTCTTCGCCTACATTTTACAGAAGGTTATGAAATGTAATTACATGTGGAAAATATTCCAAAATAACAGCAATGTACACGTATACAGTCTGGCCCGTGCCAGTATTACGCGCCATCTTTGTTGTCGTATAAGAGAAGGATTTTAATATCATTACAAATGTATAACATCAGCAGCAATGACAGTAACTCGGTTCAATCAGCCCAAATGCAGCCGTAGCACGAGGCTGCAGCTCGATGACTGGAATCAACTGGAAAAGTTGGTTTTGCTTCACGAGCGTCGCTGCTGTGTGTGTGTGAAGGTCGCTCAGGAAAAAGGGCATTTAGTCAAAGTGCGAACGTGTTCTGTCCATTCCAAGAGTCGGATTTGATAGATTACATGTGTTTTAACATTAACATGAACTATTGGATTGAAGTCTTTGTAGTTTTATATTTTATATTAATTTCTGAAATTGTGCATCGGAGAGCCGACGGGAAGTGTCGCCTACAGCAGTCTGAGAAAACATTTTATATTGAATCCATCTGTGTCACAATTCGACCCATTGTACTCTCATCCGAACAGGCATTCGATGAGCATCATTTACATGATAATTGTGCGCACCCTGGTAATTTTTAAATATTTCTAATTATTTTATGAAAAGATGACGAAGTTGAAATTGCAGAGGGAAAGTTGCATCGACGCCACCTTTGTGTCTCCGACAGAACTGACTGCACACTTCTGACTCTAATAAATGTCTCATACTCTGCTTTTAAATGTGTTCGCATTAAATAGAGCTGAACACGGGATATTTCAACTCGAGTGAATTAGATGCTCAGAATGTTTAATTCCTTTTCACTCATGTTCGGATGATTTAATGCGAACAGCTGTGCACGGAATGAGCTATGGAGTCGGGGGGGAGAGGCTTGAACAGTGCATGTGAACGGGGGCTTCTCCTCCAGCAACCAATAAGTGCTTTTCTCACCTCCAGGTCTGCGAGGAGCAGAAATGCGAGGAGGAGGTTTTTCCGCTGGCTATGAACTATTTGGACCGATTTTTATCAGTGGAGGCCACCAGAAAAACGAGACTACAGCTGCTGGGAGCCACGTGCATGTTTCTGGCGTCCAAGATGAAGGAAACTGTTCCCTTAACGGCGGAGAAACTCTGCATCTACACGGACAACTCGGTCCAGCCCGGAGAGCTGCTGGTAATTGAGTTCTGCAGACATGGATGTTGCGTAACATACAGTAGCCTCCATGAGCAGCACTCACTGGAGACCACATGACAGGACCACATGACACAGTGCTTGTAGTTCTTCTGGTTTGTCAGTGTCAACATTTTCATAAAATATCCCAACTGTATCTGAGAAAAATCCTTTGGTTGACATGAGAAAAGGTAGAAATGTAGCTTTGGTGCAGCGCTCTGAATGCTGCGGTGACTTTCACATGGCGACTTCGAGGCCTCTCATTTCATGAATGGTCTCAGTGACTGCCAAGAAAACACGGACTCACAGCGACACCTAGTGGCCAAGATAACGAGGTGCAGGCTGCTGGCAATGAGAGAACATGAAGAACTACAGGCACTGTGTGATATGTCACATTCACACACAACAGAGACATGCACGTAGCACTGTACTGATGGGACTGTGTGTGTGTGTATAGTATTTATATGTAGGTTAGCAATCAATAAATAATAAAAAGAATCATTGAGCAAGTAGATTATGCATCGAGTATACTGCAACTTATCAGAGTACATTTTTGAGTAGCTGAACTATGTTGGGCACTACAGGGACGGAAAGAAGAACATGAACTCAGACGGTATCACAACCGATATTTCGGTGCTGCTTGTTCTGGGTCAGTTTGAGTGACTGCCTCTGGTCTGTCCACAGCAAATGGAGCTGCTGGTTCTCAACAAGCTGAAGTGGGACCTGGCTTCAGTCACGCCTCACGACTTCATCGAGCACTTCCTGTCCAAGCTGAAGATCTACCCGTCCACCAAGCAGATCCTCAGGAAACACGCTCAGACCTTCGTGGCTCTCTGTGCCACAGGTGGGATATGAACATTATGTCTCAACACAAGTTCATGTTACAGTACATCTACTGAATGATCATTCTTATATATTTATATCAGAATAATATCTATAATAATAAATATGTTATATATCAACTATGTCTCGTATTTCATCTCTATCTAGATGTAATATTGCCTGTTTCCTGTGTTCAGCAGTTCTTTCTCTGACGCAGGTCTCAGGGTTTCACTGACGCTGCTCTGGAGCCCCGGTCTGGGATTACTCCTCCAGCTAGTGTGTTATTGTGATCTGACCATGTGGTCATTATTAGTTCATACATGTTGAAGGTTGAGATGTGTAGCATTGTGTGAGCGTAATCATGTGTTGTCCTGTTGGAGGATGTAGGCAGAGGTCTGTCTGGTCTGGAGTCAGTTTGTATTTGTTGGATGGAGGCATCTCTTCCATCAGTGCACCTGGACCAGCAACTCGTAGGCTCATTAACAACACTTCTCTTCATGTGTTTCCAGTACAGTAGATGTGTTGCATAATGGTCGTCTGTGCTGTGGACGTTAGATGTTGTAACGCATGCTTGTGCTGTTTCCACAGACGTCAACTTCATCGCCAGTCCTCCGTCCATGGTGGCGGCGGGCAGCGTGGTGGCAGCTGTTCAAGGCCTCTACCTGAAGAGCCAGGACGCCTCGCTGTCCTCCCAGAACCTCACCAACTTCCTGTCGCAGGTCATCCGCAGTGACCCGGTATGCAAACACACCTTCTCCCAAAGCCATTGCTTGCTCTTGATGTTGGCAGCGTGCTGTGTTGACTCTCTGTTGGTCTCGTGTCTGCAGGACTGCTTGCGGTCGTGTCAGGAGCAGATCGAGTCCCTGCTGGAGTCCAGCCTGCGGCAGGCTCAGCAGCACAGCAACACCACAGAAAGCAAACACGTGGACGAGGACGTGGACCTGTCCTGCACCCCGACAGACGTCCGAGACATCAACATCTGAAACGAGTGACGGCCGCGCCGCGCGGCGACCTGATGATCGAAGGAACGTTGTGGACAGAGGGCGGTGATGGGTGGGCTCATCTGAAGCCAGCTCCCCCTCCCCCTCCTTCTTCCTGGGCTGCTATCATGGCCGACATGTCACTCACATGCCCGCTGTCCGCTCCGGCTGCCAAGACGGGACAGAGCGCTGCCCCCCCCCCCCCCCCCCCCTCCCCCTGCAAACCCCAAGTCACACTTCCTGCCAGTGGCCCCTCCCATCCTGGGAACAGAAATGAACACGACAGAAATGTATCAGAGATAGAAGAAAGCGAACACAGATGACCTGTGTGGGCTGGAGTTAAAGCCTCAAAACAGACATTTTACTAGATTGTTTTTCTCATTTCCTCAAATATTAAACTAGGACTCTTTAAATGACCGCAGACCTAACTTGCCCACTAAAACATCCCAAAGTGTCGAGTGCAGCAGGTCTTCGTAGTCTCCAGGTCTCTGAGCGTGTGTTGAAGAGAAGACGCTTCATCTCTTCTTGTTTCTTGATGTTATTTCTGATCTTTTAGACTTCCTGTCCAAGCTCCCATGTCTGTCTCGTTGCAAACATTCATATATCCTGCTTGCTTATGTTTAGTCACTTTATCATATTTCATGCTGGACCTCTTTAACCCAACCTGTTTTCTTACCCTGGTGACTGGACTGCTGATGTCATTCTTTGACTTTACTCATGTCAGCTTGCTGTAACGTGATGAGATGAGGCAGAGCGCTGCAGTCTGCTTTGTCTCTCTGTAGTTCTACTACAGTCTGCTCTGTCTCTCTCTCTGTAGTTCTACTACAGTCTGCTCTGTCTCTCTGTAGTTCTACTCCAGTCTGCTCTGTCTCTCTCTCTGTAGTTCTACTACAGTCTGCTCTGTCTCTCTGTAGTTCTACTCCAGTCTGCTCTGTCTCTCTCTCTGTAGTTCTACTACAGTCTGCTCTGTCTCTCTCTCTGTAGTTCTACTAAACCGTTCCAACTCTGTTTCAAAACAACAACAAAGCACTTTTGCTCAGCGCTGCTGGTCGCCTAAAGAAACATCAGTGATTGAGTTGGTAAAACACCATGAAGTTGTAGTGGGTGGTTGAGCAGGAGTCAGAGCAGCTCCTGCATACAGCTGGATCTGGATCAGACCTGGATCGGGTTCATGGAATGGGACAGAAGAAGTGAGCAGTACGGCAGACTGAGTGCTGCTGCAGCTTTAGTTCAGCACGTTTCATTCAGGCAGAGCTGCTCTTCCATCTCAACCTCTGTGTTTCAGTGTACAGAGCCACAAGCTGAAGGTCCAGGAAAAGTCCAAAGTATTATTTTTACTATTCAAATAATACTTTATTTTTATATAGCAAAACACATTATTTATTCTTTTCATAGTTTGCAAAGTAACCGTGGCTCCGCCTGCTGTTTCTGCCTCCAGAGAGCCCTGCCGTCCACAAATGTTTGTAAAACGAAAACTGCCTCCGTCGCTCCACCTCAGTCCAAGTACTGCTCATGGGCTGTGGAAGGGGGTGAAGCTTAAAGAAGTGTTGAGACTATGATTTTGCACAAAGCTAAAAGGCGTGGGCTGCATTTCTGAGGGACTTGCTGAAAGAAATGTGGAAAGCAAAGCTGGCAAGTGTACCGAGGGTGGAAATGTGGCAAAAAGGGTGAAGGCTGAACAGGGGGGGTGTTTAATGCTGTCGAGTTCAAGTCAGGGCTCCTACACAGGACGGCAGGTTGCTGTTTGCTTTATGTACGATGGACGGATGAGTCCACACATCCAGCGGGCAGAGAGGCAGACTGTGGGAGCCCTGCTAGCGTTCTGATTGTACATTAAGGAGAGAGAGAAGGAGAGAAACACTCCTCGTATTCCGCTGCTATAGAAAATGAATCCCAGCTACCTGTTAAAAAAACAAAAGGAAAACCGATGACATAATGGTGTAATGGATTAAAAACGATGCTTTTCTCCTGTTTGCTGCTACATTTTTGGTGTTTTTTATACGTATAAATGTCAATATACTGCCATTCTAGGTCTGACTTTTCTCATAGAAAATTGTTTTATTGACATCCTCATTTGTTGTTTTATGTAGATTCTATGTGATCCGTTTAATTTTTTTTGTTTATAATTACATAATATGATTTTCCTAACTATTCCAAAAAAAAAGGAAAAATGAGACAATGTACAGAAATGCTTTGATCCACAATACCTCATGTGACAGTCCAGATGTATCTCTAAGGTCCCTATGGTTCTATCTGTTGAGCGGTTCTCTCCACGTGTTGGTTCAGGGCCTCCAGCTCTGTTCCACCTGCTGAAGATGAAGCACATGTCCACACGATGGGCACAGCGAGTCCAGGGCCTGCTCTGATGCTGGTGCCGGAACAGAAACATGGGATTTGTATAACTCTGAGTGTTAAGCTGTCTCGGTGAAAGAGACTTGTATCCCCTTCAGGCCCGTCGGCCGTCCTTCCTTTCCCCTTTTGATATTTATGAAAGAAAAAAGCTTTTAGCTCCACTTTTCAAACTGTCAGTGAGTTGATTTGAGTTTGTAAATAGATTCAGTCTCGTGCTCGGTAAGCCATAGAGTTCTTTTGTTACAAATCATTCCACACCGTTGTGTCTACTTCATGCCAGTTTTCTGCAACTTCTGTCAACTACACAATAAAACCATGAATTAGATGGAGTCTGGAAAGCGTCTCTTCTTGTCCACAGCCCACAGGAGATCTCTGAACTCACGCTGTATGTTACTAGCTGAGTAAAAGGTCATTGGATGGGAACTGTAGTTTTAAGCAGACGTTACTCAGACAGTAGTATGAAGCGCGGGGGACTATTTTCAGCTGCGGATTAATACACGTTTGGTCTTTTAGTTCCAGCAGCAGGGTGGTGTGCATGGGCCTGACACATGTCAGGAACACATCACACTTTGACTACAGCTGTGAAATCTAGAATATGAGCCAATTTATTCTTGAGACATTTTAAAGGCTAAATGATTATTTAAATGATCGAAAAATGATTGTGTGATGATGAAACTGATAGTTAGCTGCAGAAACGAGAAGAAATGTTCTGATGTAGAAGCTGTAAAAATCTGTTGGAGGAACGTAAAGATGCCCACATATTGTGGCTGCACACCCAACTGTGCCGCACACGGCGACCAATGAGATTGTGAAACAACAGCCCGGGCTCCTGAAAGAAGACGTAACCGATCCATTGGACACACTCAGCACCTTGTAGGCAGCTGTTCATCGGTGGCCCTGATTGAGAGACTCGGCAGACTTTTGCCACTGAACATGTTTCATTGATTGATGACACATTGAGTCATTGCACCTTATTTCTTTCTCTGGGACCGCTGTCGTCACTTTAAGGAACACGGACTTAAAAGTCAGGAGTGAAATTGTTCACCTCTAACCAATGTGACTTCCTGTGTCCGCCATCGGGTCCTCCTGCGGGACACAAGACACAAGAAAGGCTTTACAGTTGCATGCTCATCCTCTTCCTTTTTTTCTCTCACATTTGCAACATGAATCATGTTGAGACCGGAATTCCTTAAGTCGTGTGAAGACACAAGTTCCTGTATTATAATGCTGGCACTGGACACTGGAGATGTCCATTAAAAACATTCACATTCTATCCAAAGCACAGTTTCACATTGTACTGTAGACAAGGACATGTGTAGACAAGGACACGTGTAGAAAAAGACACGTGTAGACAATGACACGTGTAGACAAGGACACGTGTAGACAAAGACACGTGTAGACAATGACACGTGTAGACAAGTAAACGTGTCGACAAGTAAACGTGTAGACAAGGACACGTGTAGACAATGACACGTGTAGACAAGGACACGTGTAGACAATGACACGTGTAGACACAGACACGTGTAGACAAGTAAACGTGTAGACAAGTAAACGTGTAGACAAGGACACGTGTAGACAAAGACACGTGTAGACAATGACACATGTAGACATGTAGACAAAGACACATGTAGACAAGGACACATGTAGACAAAGACACATGGGCTGCTTCAGGTTCCTGCTCTGCTTCTGTCTGTGACACAACTCAAATTCATGATTTGTAATAATGCAATGATCCCGTGTCATACTGACCTAATTCTGGAATTATCCAGATGTTGTTGCTGTATCAGCATGTATGTATGATATGTTACGCATGTATAATGTGTTATGCATGTATGATGTGTTACGCATGTATGATATGTTACGCATGTATGATGTGTTCCGCATGTATGATGTGTTACGCCTGTATGATGTGTTATGCCTGTATGGTGTGTTACGCCTGTATGGTGTGTTACGCCTGTATGATGTGTTACGCCTGTATGGTGTGTTACGCCTGTATGATGTGTTACAAATGTATGATGTGTTACGCCTGTATGATGTGTTACACCTGTATGATGTGTTACGCCTTTATGGTGTGTTACGCCTGCATGGTGTGTTACACCTGTATGATGTGTTACACATGTATGATGTGTTACGCCTGTATGATGTGTTACGCCTGTATGATGTGTTACGCATGTATGTAGCCGTGTTTTTCTTTTTGAGTCAAGGCCCTCTCACTGCACCGGGACGAATCTCTTCCACGATTTATCCCCGTGTTTTCTTTTTGTGCACATTCCGGCAAAGCAGCAGCTGAAAAACTCGCTCCTTCCCGAAGATTTCCGATGAGACGTACGGACCACAGCGTCTCAATCCGATGTTAAATCATCCTCTCTGCAGCGAGGATTGATCACGTCCAGCGCCAGTTCCAGAACGAGCCGCGTCAACGGACCGAAACAGCCGCCGCTTAAACAGCCGCGCTGATCTACAAGCAGCCCCACTTTTTCCTTCAGGACAAAGAAAGCACGATTCTCAGCGGCCACTCTCCCCGCCACAAAGAAGCGTCTCCAACGTAAGTTCATTGTGCATCTGGGCTAGCTTAGCTTAAATTAACTTAAAGTTCATTCAAGTTAATTCATGTATATGTTGATATTCCCGTGTTTTTGTGTGTTTCGTTACTATTGCGTAATATCAAGGTATTGCGCAACACTCAGCGGGCCCCAGCTCCGCTCCACTGTGCATTGCCCGTATTCTGTTCGCGTTAAAGACACCGTCGCAGTATACGGAGGTAAATACACAAACCTCACGGACCAGAGAAGTTCCGTTTGTATTGTGTATTAACTGCATTGACTGTTTTCTTTGGGATTATTTTCATTCATTTGTATTCAACTTTGTGGGATATTTCTCTCTTCATTAACTCGGCTCTGTGAGTGAGCTGAGTGCCGTGTTCATCACTGCGTAAGCTGCCGACAGTTCAAGACGACAACGGTATGCTTATGCGTGAGAGAATAACGTACTTATGCTCCTCAGGATATCGCAGCAGAAGTTTGATTTATGTTGACTTACGATTTCTCTCCACCTTTTCTTGGCTCACCCTCCTGCCAACACAGCAGGAGGTGACCCCCTCTCTCTCTGACCCTCTCTCTCTCACACGTGCTCACACACAGCGACCCCCCCCCCTCTCCTCCGCCAGTTTGCCCAAGTCACTCGACTAGGCCATCTAGTGGTGGGTCACGGTAGCATCTTAAGGTTCACCCCCCCCCCCCCAGTTTGTCTAAGTCCCTCGACTACGCCATCTGGTGGTGTTCAGCGGTAATACCTTAAGACCTCCCCCCTTTTAACCCACAGTCTCACCCCCCTTCTGCTTGGTGGCCAGCGGCCACCTTTGTAGTCTTTGACTGTGAGTGTTAAGGGCCCTCACCCCCCTTCCTTTTATCCACAGACACACACACACACACATACACATACACACATACTTATATACACACCCTCCTCCTCTTTTATTTCATTTCTTTAGATATTAGGTACATAAAATTGTATGATGGCGTTTGTTGATTGCGATATTAATTGATCTGATCTTTTATTATTCTAATTTAATAAACTCTATTATACTTTAAAGAGCAGTCGTCTGTGATTAATGGTGCATATGTATGTGATGATCTGTATGTTGTAGCCTGCGCTCGGATTTCACACCTTCACTGTCACTGATGAGTGACTACTAATTATGAGACTTAGTTTATCGTTTGGTTATCGGTCCCTGTTCGCAGGGTGGTGCCCCGTTATTATTAATAATCATTAATAATTGTTATTCACATTAATAATTCTATTGATGTCAAGAATTCAGTTTCTTAAAAGCTGATAACTCAAACACAAGCCCCTATTGATCCCAACAGTGTGTTACGCATGTATGGTGTGTTACGGCTGTATGTGTGTTACGCATGTATGATGTGTTACACATGTATGATGTGTTACGCCTGTATGTGTGTTACGCATGTATGATGTGTTACACATGTATGATGTGTTACGCCTGTATGGTGTGTTACGCCCTATATGATGTGTTACGCCTGTATGATGTGTTACGCATGTATGATGTGTTACGGCTGTATGTGTGTTACGCATGTATGGTGTGTTACGGCTGTATGTGTGTTACGCCTGTATGGTGTGTTACGCATGTATGATGTGTTACGCCTGTATGGTGTGTTATGCATGTATGGTGTGTTACACATGTATGATGTGTTACGCCTGTATGACGTGTTACGCATGTATGGTGTGTTACGGCTGTATGTGTGTTACGCATGTATGATGTGTTACACATGTATGATGTGTTACACATGTATGATGTGTTACGCCTGTATGGTGTGTTACGCCTGTATGATGTGTTACGCCTTCATGGTGTGTTACGCCTGTATGATGTGTTACGCCTGTATGGTGTGTTACGCCCTATATGATGTGTTACGCCTGTATGATGTGTTACGCATGTATGATGTGTTACACATGTATGATGTGTTACGCCTGTATGGTGTGTTACACATGTATGATGTGTTACGCCTGTATGGTGTGTTATGCCTGTATGATGTGTTACGCCTTCATGGTGTGTTACGCCTGTATGATGTGTTACACATGTATGATGTGTTACGCCTTCATGGTGTGTTACGCCTGTATGGTGTGTTACGCCTTCATGGTGTGTTACGCCTGTATGGTGTGTTACGCCTGTATGATGTGTTACGCCTGTATTGTGTGTTTCGCATATATGATGTGTTACACATGTATGATGTGTTACGCCTGTATGGTGTGTTACGCCCTATATGATGTGTTACGCCTGTATGGTGTGTTACGCATGTATGATGCGTTACGGCTGTATATGTGTAACGCATGTATGGTGTGTTACGGCTGTATGTGTGTTAAGCATGAATGGTGTGTTACTCATGTATGATGTGTTACGCCTGTATGTGTGTTACGCCCTATATGATGTGTTACGCATGTATGGTGTGTTACGCATGTATGATGTGTTACGGCTGTATGTGTGTTACGTATGTATGGTGTGTTACGGCTGTATGTGTGTTACGCCTGTATGGTGTGTTACGCATGTATGATGTTTTACGCCTGTATGGTGTTTTATGCATGTATGGTGTGTTACACATGTATGATGTGTTACGCCTGTATGACGTGTTACGCATGTATGGTGTGTTACGGCTGTATGTGTGTTACACATGTATGATGTGTTCCGCCTGTATGGTGTGTTACGCATGTATGATGTGTTACGCCTGTATGATGTGTTACACATGTATGATGTGTTACGCCTGTATGGTGTGTTACGCCTGTATGATGTGTTACGGCTGTATGCTGTGCTACGCCTGTATGGTGTGTTACGCCTGTATGATGTGTTCCGCCTGTATGGTGTCTTATGCATGTATTATGTGTTACGCCTGTATGGTGTGTTACGCATGTATGATGTGTTACGCCTGTATGATGTGTTACACATGTATGATGTGTTACACATGTATGGTGTGTTACGCCTTTATGGTGTGTTACACATGTATGATGTGTTATGCCTGTATGATGTGTTACACATGTATGATGTGTTACACATGTATGATGTGTTACGCCTGTATGTGTGTTACGCATGTATGATGTGTTACACATGTATGATGTGTTACGCCTGTATGGTGTGTTACGCCCTATATGATGTGTTACGCCTGTATGATGTGTTACGCATGTATGATGTGTTACGGCTGTATGTGTGTTACGCATGTATGGTGTGTTACGGCTGTATGTGTGTTACGCCTGTATGGTGTGTTACGCATGTATGATGTGTTACGCCTGTATGGTGTGTTATGCATGTATGGTGTGTTACACATGTATGATGTGTTACGCCTGTATGACGTGTTACGCATGTATGGTGTGTTACGGCTGTATGTGTGTTACGCATGTATGATGTGTTACACATGTATGATGTGTTACACATGTATGATGTGTTACGCCTGTATGGTGTGTTACGCCTGTATGATGTGTTACGCCTTCATGGTGTGTTACGCCTGTATGATGTGTTACGCCTGTATGGTGTGTTACGCCCTATATGATGTGTTACGCCTGTATGATGTGTTACGCATGTATGATGTGTTATACATGTATGATGTGTTACGCCTGTATGGTGTGTTACGCCTGTATGATGTGTTACGCCTTCATGGTGTGTTACGCCTGTATGATGTGTTACACATGTATGATGTGTTACGCCTTCATGGTGTGTTACGCCTGTATGGTGTGTTACGCCTTCATGGTGTGTTACGCCTGTATGGTGTGTTACGCCTGTATGATGTGTTACGCCTGTATTGTGTGTTTCGCATATATGATGTGTTACACATGTATGATGTGTTACGCCTGTATGGTGTGTTACGCCCTATATGATGTGTTACGCCTGTATGGTGTGTTACGCATGTATGATGCGTTACGGCTGTATATGTGTAACGCATGTATGGTGTGCTACGGCTGTATGTGTGTTACGCATGAATGGTGTGTTACACATGTATGATGTGTTACGCCTGTATGGTGTGTTACGCCCTATATGATGTGTTACGCATGTATGGTGTGTTACGCATGTATGATGTGTTACGGCTGTATGTGTGTTACGTATGTATGGTGTGTTACGGCTGTATGTGTGTTACGCCTGTATGGTGTGTTACGCATGTATGATGTTTTACGCCTGTATGGTGTTTTATGCATGTATGGTGTGTTACACATGTATGATGTGTTACGCCTGTATGACGTGTTACGCATGTATGGTGTGTTACGGCTGTATGTGTGTTACACATGTATGATGTGTTCCGCCTGTATGGTGTGTTACGCCTGTATGATGTGTTACACATGTATGATGTGTTACGCCTGTATGGTGTGTTACGCCTGTATGATGTGTTACGGCTGTATGCTGTGTTACGCCTGTATGGTGTGTTACGCCTGTATGATGTGTTCCGCCTGTATGGTGTCTTATGCATGTATTATGTGTTACGCCTGTATGGTGTGTTACGCATGTATGATGTGTTACGCCTGTATGATGTGTTACACATGTATGATGTGTTACACATGTATGGTGTGTTACGCCTTTATGGTGTGTTACACATGTATGATGTGTTATGCCTGTATGGTGTGTTACGCATGTATGATGTGTTACGCATGTATGATGTGTTACACATGTATGCTGTGTTACGCCTGTATGATGTGTTACGCCTTCATGGTGTGTTACGCCTGTATGGTGTTTTACACATGTATGATGTGTTCCGCCTGTATGGTGTCTTACGCATGTATTATGTGTTATGCCTGTATGGTGTGTTATGCATGTATGATGTGTTACGCCTGTATGATGTGTTACGCATGTATGATGTGTTAAGCATGTATGATGTGTTACACCTGTATGATTTGTTACGCCTGTATGGTGTGTTACGCCTGTATGGTGTGTTAAGCCTGTATGATGTGTTACGCCTGTATGGTGTGTTACGCCTGTATGATGTGTTACGCCTTTATGGTGTGTTACGCCTGTATGGTGTGTTACACCTGTATGATGTGTTACACATGTATGATGTGTTACGCCTGTATGATGTGTTACGCCTGTATGATGTGTTACGCCTGTATGATGTGTTACGCATGTATGGTGTGTTACGCATGTATGGTGTGTTACCCATGTATGATGTGTTAAGCATATATGATGTGTTACACATGTATGATGTGTTACGCATGTATGTTGTGTTACGCCTGTATGATGTGTTACGGCTGTATGATGTCTTACGCCTGTATGGTGTGTTACGGCTGTATGTGTGTTACGCCTGTATGGTGTGTTACGCATGTATGATGTGTTACGCCTGTATGGTGTGTTATGCATGTATGGTGTGTTACACATGTATGATGTGTTATGCCTGTATGACGTGTTACGCATGTATGGTGTGTTACGGCTGTATGTGTGTTACGCATGTATGATGTGTTACGCCTGTATGGTGTGTTACGCCTGTATGATGTGTTACGCCTTCATGGTGTGTTACGCCTGTATGATGTGTTACACATGTATGATGTATTACGCCTTCATGGTGTGTTACGCCTGTATGGTGTGTTACGCCTGTATGATGTGTTACGCCTTTATGGTGTGTTACGCCTGTATGGTGTGTTACGCCTGTATGATGTGTTACGCCTGTATTGTGTGTTACGCCTGTATGATGTGTTACGCCTGTATGGTGAGTTACGCATGTATGATGCGTTACGGCTGTATATGTGTAACGCATGTATGGTGTGTTACGGCTGTATGTGTGTTACGCATGAATGGTGTGTTACACATGTATAATGTGTTACGCCTGTATGGTGTGTTACGCCTGTATGGTGTGTTATGCATGTATGGTGTGTTACACATGTATGATGTGTTACGCCTGTATGACGTGTTACGCATGTATGGTGTGTTACGGCTGTATGTGTGTTACGCATGTATGATGTGTTACGCCTGTATGGTGTGTTACGCCTGTATGATGTGTTACGCCTTCATGGTGTGTTACGCCTGTATGATGTGTTACACATGTATGATGTATTACGCCTTCATGGTGTGTTACGCCTGTATGGTGTGTTACGCCTGTATGATGTGTTACGCCTTTATGGTGTGTTACGCCTGTATGGTGTGTTACGCCTGTATGATGTGTTACGCCTGTATTGTGTGTTACGCCTGTATGATGTGTTACGCCTGTATGGTGTGTTACGCATGTATGATGCGTTACGGCTGTATATGTGTAACGCATGTATGGTGTGTTACGGCTGTATGTGTGTTACGCATGAATGGTGTGTTACACATGTATAATGTGTTACGCCTGTATGGTGTGTTACGCCCTATATGATGTGTTACGCCTGTATGGTGTGTTACGCATGTATGATGTGTTACGGCTTTGTGTGTTACGCATGTATGGTGTGTTACGGCTGTATGTGTGTTTCGCCTGTATGGTGTGTTACGCATGTATGATGTTTTACGCCTGTATGGTGTGTTATGCATGTATGGTGTGTTACACATGTATGATGTGTTACGCCTGTATGACGTGTTACGCATGTATGGTGTGTTACGGCTGTATGTGTGTTACACATGTATGATGTGTTACGCCTGTATGGTGTATTACGCATGTATTATGTGTTACGCCTGTATGGTGTGTTACGCATGTATGATGTGTTACGCCTGTATGATGTGTTACACATGTATGGTGTGTTACGCCTGCATGGTGTGTTGCGCATGTATGATGTGTTACGCCTGTATGGTGTGTTACGCATGTATGATGTGTTACGGCTGTATGGGTGTTAGGCCTGTATGATGTTTTACGCCTGTATGGTGTGTTATGCATGTATGGTGTGTTACGCACGTATGATGTGTTACGCCTGTGTGACGTGTTACGCATGTATGGTGTGTTACGGCTGTATGTGTGTTACACATGTATGATGTGTTCCGCCTGTATGGTGTCTTACCCATGTATTATGTGTTACGCCTGTATGGTGTGTTATGCATGTATGATGTGTTACACATGTATGATGTGTTACACATGTATGGTGTGTTACGGCTTTATGGTGTGTTACGCATGTATGATGTGTTATGCCTGTATGGTGTGTTACGCCTGTATGATGTGTTACGCCTGTATGGTGTGTTACGACCTCTATGATGTGTTACGCCTGTATGGTGTGTTACGCATGTATGATGTGTTACGGCTGTATGTGTGTTACGCATGTATGGTGTGTTACGGCTGTATGTGTGTTACGCCTGTATGGTGTGTTACGCATGTATGATGTGTTACGCCTGTATGGTGTGTTATGCATGTATGGTGTGTTACACATGTATGATGTGTTACGCCTGTATGACGTGTTACGCATGTATGGTGTGTTACGGCTGTATGTGTGTTACGCATGTATGATGTGTTACACATGTATGATGTGTTACACATGTATGATGTGTTACGCCTGTATGGTGTGTTACGCCTGTATGATGTGTTACGCCTTCATGGTGTGTTACGCCTGTATGATGTGTTACGCATGTATGATGTGTTACGCCTTCATGTTGTGTTCCGCCTGTATGGTGTGTTACGCCTGTATGGTGTGTTACGCCTGTATGATGTGTTACGCCTGTATGCTGTGTTACGCCTGTATGGTGTGTTACGCCTGTATGATGTGTTCCGCCTGTATGGTGTCTTACGCATGATTTATGTGTTACGCCTGTATGGTGTGTTACGCATGTATGACGTGTTACGCCTGTATGATGTGTTACACATGTATGATGTGTTACGCATGTATGATGTGTTACACATGTATGATGTGTTACGCCTGTATGGTGTGTTAAGCATATATGATGTGTTACGCATGTATGATGTGTTACGCTTGTATGATGTGTTACACATGTATGATGTGTTACGCATGTATGGTGTGTTACGTATGTATGATGTGTAACACATGTATGATGTATTACGCATGTATGTGTTACACACGTATGATGTGTTACGCATGTATGATGTGTTACGCCTGTATGATGTGTGAAGCATATATGATGTGTTACACATGTATGATGTGTTACACCTTTATGATGTGTTACACCTGTATGATTTGTTACGCCTGTATGGTGTGTTACGCCTGTATGGTGTGTTACCCATGTATGATGTGTTACACCTGTATGATGTGTTACACCTGTATGACGTGTTACGCATGTATGATGTGTTACGCTTGTATGATGTGTTACACATGTATGATGTGTTACGCATGTATGGTGTGTTTCGTATGTATGATGTGTTACACATGTATGATGTGTTACGCATGTATGATGTGTTACAAACGTATGATGTGTTACGCATGTATGATGTGTTACGCCTGTATGATGTGTTAAGCATATATGATGTGTGACGCTTGTATGATGTGTTACGCTTGTATGATGTGTTACACATGTATGATGTGTTACGCATGTATGATGTGTTACAAACGTATGATGTGTTACGCATGTATGATGTGTTACGCCTGTATGATGTGTTAAGCATATATGATGTGTGACGCTTGTATGATGTGTTACGCTTGTATGATGTGTTACACATGTATGATGTGTTACGCATGTATGGTGTGTTACGTATGTATGATGTGTTACACATGTATGATGTGTTACGCATGTATGTGTTACACACGTATGATGTGTTACGCATGTATGATGTGTTACGCCTGTATGATGTGTTACGCCTGTATGGTGTGTTACGCATGTATAATGTGTTTCGCATGTATGTGTTACACATGTATGGTGTGTTACGCATGTATCGTGTGTTAAGCCTGTATGATGTGTTACGCCTGTATGATGTGTTACACATGTATGATGTCTTACGCCTGTATAGTGTGTTACGCCTGTATGATGTGTTACGCCTGTATGGTGTGTTACGCCTTTATGGTGTCTTACGCATGTATTATGTGTTACGCCTTTATGGTGTGTTACGCATGTATGATGTGTTACGCCTGTATGGTGTGTTACGCATGTATGATGTGTTATGCATGTATGATGTGTTACACATGTATGATGTGTTACGCCTGTATGGTGTGTTACGCCTGTATGATGTGTTACGCCTTCATGGTGTGTTACGCCTGTATGGTGTTTTACACATGTATGATGTGTTACACATGTATGATGTGTTACGCCTGTATGATGTGTTACGCCTGTATGCTGTGTTATGCCTGTATGGTGTGTTACGCCTGTATGATGTGTTCCGCCTGTATGGTGTCTTACGCATGTATTATGTGTTACGCCTTTATGGTGTGTTGCGCATGTATGATGTGTTACGCCTGTATGGTGTGTTACACATGTATGATGTGTTACGGCTGTATGTGTGTTATGCATGTATGGTGTGTTACGGCTGTATTTGTGTTAGGCCTGTATGATGTTTTTTCCATAATGCATGTTTCCACAAAACTCATTTCATGACATCTCTCTTTGGGCAAATAAATTACACTCAAGATGAGTGTCGGCAGGTAGAGAGAGGTAGAGGGAGGTAGAGAGAGGTAGAGGGGGGTAGAGAGAGGTAGAGGGAGGTAGAGAGAGGTAGAGTGAGGTAGAGGGAGGTAGAGAGAGATAGAAGGAGGTAGAGAGAGATAGAGGGAGGTAGAGATGAGAGAGATAAGATAATCCTTTATTAGTCCCTCAGTGGGGAAATTACAGGATTACAGCAGCATTGCTCACAAGTAATAAAATGAAGATAGAAATCAAGTAATATAAATAAACTAAACAGTAAACAGTAATAAAAAATATGACAGTAAAGAAGAATACAAAATATACCAGTATATAAAGACGCAGTAAAATGTAAAATGTAAGCTAATACTTAAACGTATTGGATATTGCACGGGATATTGCACAGGATTGCACGGATTAGATATTGCACCAGGTAAATGAATTAAAGTGTTCAGAAGTGTTCAAGTGTTCATGTTCAAGTCAAATGTTCGTGTTCAAAGTGTTCAAAGTGTTTGTGGTCTGCCGAGAGCAGTTTGTTGTGCAGCCTGACAGCAGCGGGGAGAAAGGACTTGCGGTACCTCTCCCTCAGACACCGGGGATGAATCAGCCGGTGACTGAAGGAGCTGTGCAGAGCTGCCAGAGTGTCCTGCATGGGGTGGGAGGTGTGGCTCCTCAGGGATGAGAGCTTCGCCATCATCCTCCTGTCTCCCACCACCTCCACAGTATCCAGTGGACACCCCAGCACGCTGCTGGCCTTCCTCACCAGTTTGTCCAGTCTCCTCCTGTCAGCTGCCGCGATGCTGCTGCTCCAGAAGACCACTCCATAGAAGATGGCCGATGCCACCACGGAGTCAAAGAAGGTCTTCAGGAGTGCTCCCTGCACCCCAAAAGACCTCAGTCTCCTCAGCAGAAAGAGTCTGCTCTGTCCTTTTTTATAAAGAGCGTGAGCGTGGTCAGTCCAGTCCAGTTTATTGTTCAAGTGAACACCCAGGTACTTATATGAGTTCACAACCTCAATGTCCAGTCCCTGGATACTCACCGGTGTCGGAGGAGGGCGTTTACCCCGGCGGAAGTCCACCACCAGCTCCTTGGTCTTGCTGGTGTTGATGTGGAGACGGTTCCGCTGGCACCATCCTAAAAAGTCCTGGTTTAGTTCCCTGTATTCTCTGTCATCATCTGCGGAGATGAGGCCGACGATTGCAGAGTCGTCAGAGAACTTTTGCAGGTGGCAGTTGGCAGAGTTGTGTTTGAAGTCCGAGGTGTAAAGAGAGAGGTAAAGGGAGGTAGAGAGAGATAGAGGGAGGTAGAGGGAGGTAGAGAGAGGTAGAGCGAGGTAGAGAGCGGTAGAGGAGGGTAGAGGGAGGTAGAGGGGTGTAGAGGGAGGTAGAGAGAGATAGAGAGAGGCAGAGGGGGGTAGAGAGAGGTAGAGGGAGGTATAGGGAAGTAGAGCGAGATAGAGGGAGGTATAGGGAGGTAGAGAGAGATAGAGGGGGGTAGAGGGAGGTAGAGGGGGTAGAGGGGGGTAGAGAGAGATAGAGGGAGGTAGAGAGAGGTAGAGGGAGGTAGAGAGAGATAGAGGGAGGTAGAGGGGGTAGCGAGAGATAGAGGGAGATAGAGGGAGGTATAGAGAGTCAGAGGGAGGTAGAGGGAGGTAGAGAGAGATAGAGGGAGGTAGCGGGAGGTAGAGGGGGGTAGAGAGAGGTAGAGGGAGGTAGAGAGGTAGAGTGAGGTAGAGGGAGGTAGAGGGAGGCAGAGAGATAGAGGGAGGTAGAGGGGGGTAGAGAGAGGTAGAGCGAGATAGAGGGAGGTAGAGAGAGGTAGAGGGGGGTAGAGAGAGGTAGAGCGAGATAGAGGGAGGTAGAGAGAGATTGAGGGAGGTAGAGGGCGGTAGAGAGAGGTAGAGGGAGGTAGAGAGAGATAGAGGGAGGTAGAGAGAGATAGAGGGAGGTAGAGGGCGGTAGAGAGAGGTAGAGGGAGGCAGAGAGAGATAGAGGGAGGTAGAGGGAGGTAGAGAGAGGTAGAGAGCGGTAGAGGGAGGTAGAGGGGGTAGAGAGAGAGATAGAGGGAGGTAGAGGGAGGTAGAGGGAGGTAGAGAGAGGTAGAGGGAGGTAGAGAGAGATAGAGGGAGGTAGAGAGAGATAGAGGGGGGTAGAGGGGGGGTAGAAGGGGTAGAGGGAGGTAGAGGGAGGTAGAGAGAGATAGAGGGAGGTAGAGGGAGGTAGAGAGAGATAGAGGGAGGTAGAGAGAGGTAGAGGGAGGTAGATGGGGGTAGAGAGAGATAGAGGGAGGTAGAGGGAGGTAGAGAGAGGTAGAGGGAGGTAGAGAGAGATAGAGGGAGGTAGAGAGAGATAGCGGGGGGTAGAGGGGGGTAGAAGGGGTAGAGAGAGGTAGAGGGAGGTAGAGGGAGGTAGAGAGAGATAGAGGGAGGTAGAGGGAGTTAGAGGGAGGCAGAGGGGGGTAGAGAGAGATAGAGGGAGGTAGAGGGGGTAGAGGGGGGTATAGAGAGATAGAGGGTGGTAGAGGGGGGTAGAGAGAGATAGAGGGAGGTAGAGGGAGGTAGAGAGAGGTAGAGAGAGGTAGAGGGAGGTAGAGGGGGTAGAGGGGGTAGAGAGAGATAGAGGGCGGTAGAGGGGGTAGAGAGAGATAGAGGGAGGTAGAGGGGGGTAGAGGGAGGTAGAGGGGGGTAGAGGGAGATAGTGGGAGGCAGAGGGAGGTAGAGGGGGGTGGTGGGGGGTAGAGAGAGGTAGAGGGAGGTAGAGGGAGGTAGAGAGAGATGGAGGGGGTAGAGAGAGGTAGAGGGAGGTAGATGGAGCTAGAGAGAGATGGAGGGGGTAGAGAGAGGTAGAGGGAGGTAGAGAGAGATAGAGGGACGTAGAGGGGGGTAGAGAGAGGTAGAGGGAGGTAGAGAGAATTAGAGGGGGGTAGAGGGAGGTAGAGAGAGTCTTTTACCAAAACTACACAAAGCCTGATCTGAGAGAGATTATCTACACAAAGTTACCATACGATGATGATCAATACTTCTTTCTTATCATCAATAGTGGTATATCGCGAAACCCTAACTGCTACAAATGCTAAAGTTTCAACTTGTAAATTCTTTGCTAATTTTGTCATTGAAAGTGCCTGAATTCTAAGTTATTGTTTGGCTAATGATTAACAGGAGTGTGTGTGTGTGTGTGGAGGACAGTACTCATTGATTTGTTATGCAAGGAATGTCTTTGATGGGGCTTCAGTGTGGAGGAAAAGGCATGAAAGTCTAATCCTTTCCCACAGGCCTGCCAGCGCCAGCTCAACCAGCAGCAGACAAAGACCCTCAGCACACACACACACATGCACGCACACACACACACACACACAGACTAACACACCGACACATACACTATGTAACAGCAGCCTGCTGTACGTGTTACACCATGCTTTCACTTTTTTTCTATCCATGTGCCTGTCTTTGTCTATTGATTTTCACTTGATCCCCTCAACCCCCCCAGACACATACACGCACACACACACGCGCACACTTTCTTATGGAGTCCAGTTCTACTGATTTAACTCAAACACATTTTAAACTACGGTTTCGAGTAGATATCGCAAACATAAATGATTTATTTTCTGACATAAAGAGTATTTTTAATTTGTTCAGCCTATTAAAGTCTTTTGGATAGGCTAAAAATGTCCCAAATAAAGAATTACGGCTTGTTACAATATATATATTATTTTGTAGTTTTGGATGTTGTCTTATTGGTCAAAATAGCCACAAAAGTAATCACTGAGATCTGGGAGCAGAGTCCAATGTGGCAACAAACACCAGCGGTCAGACGATCCGAGAGGTTGCTCAGTGCCCCTCGGCGTCTGATTCAAACGCTCACTCAGCGTTGGCATGCGACACACCCACCCACCAGTACAGAGCGACTGAGCTATTATAAAGTGACATATGCTGTAGAGCAGCGGTGTCAAACTCATTTTCACTCTGGGGCCACATCAGCATCACGGTCGCCCTCAAAGGGCCGGTTGTAAATGTAAGACGGTGTAAATGTAACTACTCCTAACATATTTAGTTCAGTTTCCCGGGATATCTGTGACTTCCTCAACACCTACTTAGCAGAAATAGAGGTTATTTTTTCCATGGTTAATGGCGGACAGTTGAACGGCTTTCAGGGCGATAAGCAATGCCCCCTCTCCGGCGCGTCCAGTGCGAATGAACACAAAATAGCCCCCGGCGAGACCGGCGGCGCAAATGGCTCATCTCATAATTTCAACCATGGGGATATTTTTATTTTCACATTTAACTTTTAATTTTTGTAAAAAGTTCAGTTTTGTAAAAAATTTTTTTTGCTGGGGGATTCGCGGGCCACATAAAATGACGTGGCGGGCCGGATCCGGCCCGCGGGCCGTATGTTTGACACCCCTGCTGTAGAGTAATATGTAAAGTCTCGTGACTCGTTTGTCACTTGTTAGCACTGCGAGTCGTTGGTCAATCAAGTTAACATCTTTTCCTGACCCTAACTGGCTTTATTCACAGTACTTGCAAACCTAATCAAATGGGAAGACAGACATTTATTACTATGCATGTAACAAGCGCATATTGACACGCCATGGCAGACTGACTACATCGAGGGGTTCGTAGTATGAAGGTATATTTGTCTTTATTACGCAAACAAAAAACATGTTTTAAAAGCAAATTTCTCGCACTGCAATCAAAAATCAAGTTTGTAAGTGAAAATATATAAACTGAGAATAATTTATTTGTTAGTTTTGCTTATGAAACTAGAATTGTTGGTTAAAATAATAAAACCTTTGGTTAAAAAAATAAAATCTTTGGTTAAAAAGAAAAATATCTTTGGTTAAAAAAATAAAATCTTTGATTAAACAAAATAAAATCTTTGATTAAAAAATAAAATCTTTGGTTTAAAAAATTAAATATTTGGTTGAAAAAATATATATCTTTGGTTGAAAAAAGCTTTGGTTTCAAAACGAAGAGCTGAGTTGAGCTTGGATGTAGTGGGCAGGGCATACGCAGTTGAATGTGCCAGGAGTTTCTATTGGTCGGTTTGACTTGGCTCTCGGTATCTGCTTCCACTGTAAACACTGCCTGTGTCCCAATCCAGCAACTGCATCCTTCGGGGGACCCAGCCTTCGCGGTCCACGTCGCCCGTGTCCTTTGAGGACCACGAAGGCTTGACCGAGCGGTCTCCGAAATGAGACGGCCTATGCTACAGAGGACTTCCTGTTTGCGTCACCAGCTGCCCCCCCCCCCCCCCCCATCTCCTTGCTGCTCCCGTGCCTAGAATGCCTGCTCAGGATTATACTGTATATACATATATATCAGTGGCGGCTGGTCAAGAGAGGGCAATGGGGCATTGCCCCACCATGATTATAATAATCATAAATTATACAAATTGTCAATATTTGTGTTTTTTAACTATGGAATGTACCCAGTAATGTGTGTACAATATGATATCTGCGCAAAAATATATGCTTTTCCTGCTCGTCCTCTCCCCCTGTGTGCTCGTCTGCTCGTGCTCTCTGTCTGTGTGCACGACACGTCTGAGAACGCGCAGCGAGGGGGGCTTGATCGTTTTTGCCCAAAAGAGACGGGTCTATGAAGCCGTTTAGCCAATTGCTGATTCAAGATATAAATGAGTGTCATACAATTTAGCCAATCAGCGCCCTCAAATAGATTCAGCTGTGGGCAAGAACGATCAAGCCCCGGAGCTGCGCGTTCTCGTCAGGAGAAGTCTCTACAGGAGCCCGCGCCAGCGCGACCACTCCTCCTCCAAGACCCGTTTGAGAGGAGAACTTTGAGGAGGTTCTGCAGCCAAAGAGCTGATATCAGATCAGCCTGACCTCACAATCAGACAGCAGACTACATGCGAAGCTTCACTACTTCGTACAAGTCAGTCAATCAACTTCCTTTCTTCCTAAAAGTACGCTGATTACTTCGACATACCATACGTATCCACAGGCAGGGGCGGACTGGCCATCGGGGATACCGGGGGAATCCCCGGTAGGCCGACGGGACTATATTATATGCTTCACAGAACACGTTCAATTTACTCTAATACCGAAAGTCAATAATCAGTGAAAACTGTATCAACAGTATAAACTGACATTATACTACTCCTCGCGATCCGAGGACGCCACAGCACGGCTGGACACTACGGTGCTTTTAAAAACGTTTCTCCATAACCGCGGTCTGCGCCGTTCCGGGCGTCTGTCGGGGCGACGCTGGAGGAGGTGCGAATGGCCGCAGTAGACCGGTGAAATACATGCCGTGTATTGAGTGGGCAGCGCGCCGTGTATTGAGTGGGCCGGTCTGACAGTAACTCCCGGGCCACTTTTTTCCCCCTAAATGAACAGTGAAAACTCATCAAAGCTTA
This sequence comes from Lycodopsis pacificus, assembly GCA_028022725.1. Lineage (NCBI taxonomy): Eukaryota > Metazoa > Chordata > Actinopteri > Perciformes > Zoarcidae > Lycodopsis > Lycodopsis pacificus. The sequence continues at coordinate 3,320,325 of CM051690.1, forward strand.
ATTTAACATCAGTATTCATAATTACACTTCATGTTTACGTCTCCTGATCGTTACCTCCTATAACAAGGTCCATAGGGGCATCTCAATAAATAAACATGTTATATTATATTGTATTATATAAGTGTTATTTACTGCTTTTTTTCATGTTGGAATAAATGTTAAATATTTAACTGCCAAGTAATAATGCGTGTTTGATGCTAAATTTTTTTTGCATGAAATCATACTGGGATGTTTGCTGAAATTGATAGGATGGCCCTCCCTAGAAAATTTTCCACCAGCCGCCACTGATATATATATATAAACTGTAAAGGTTTTAGTTTTAATCAGTTTTTCAATCATATATTCAATAATTCATTCATAGTTTTTCTGAATGTAGTTTTTCTAAATTAATAATCAGTTAATAATTCAATCAGTTATGTTAATAACTAATTTCCAATCATTTATAGTTCTTGTAAATAAAATGTATTTATCAATAACTTGTATTTCATTCACACATGTATATATATACATACATATATACATATATATTTATTTCTCAATCTTTCTATGAGAGAACAGAGCCTGGATACTTGCAATCCTAAGGCAGAGGACAGTTAACAAAAACAACAGCAGCAAAACAAATATCAGCAAACATGTTTATTAACTTGCAGTAACACTTGTTTCATATTTTTTCTATAAGTTGTCGCTTTTTCGCTTGCAAGGCAGTCACCAAGGGGAGTGTGACTGCCAAAATTGTCCAAATCACATTGAGAAAAATAGATGAAAAGAGAAACATTTATCAATAATGTTAACACATGGATGCAAACTTTGACAAATGACAAATGTTACACAGCAGAATATACACAAATTCATATAGAAATCATTTACATGGATGTCTTATTTCAATTTAAATAAAAGAAAGAAAAAGGTGACAGTCACAATAACACATCAGAAGTGTATTGTCCCCTCTACTGGTTGTCCTGTTAGTAAAGGCTTTATATAGGAGTAGAGCTCATTGTGGTGCGACCTGACCTGAGTGGCTTCTGAAGTGGTAGGAGGCAGACACGAGAGACTTTGTTCCAAAAGCAAAAGGTGTTTTATTCATAAAACATCCCTGCGACATGTGTTACCAACCATATAGACAACCAAAACAAACATTGAACTTAGCTTAATTGACCAACCCTTAACTCATCTTCCAGTAACATAATCACAGGCACACAGCTACGCACTGGTCTACCCACCCCTCCTGTTCAGTCAAAGTCCTCTCCTTATATAGAGCCTCCTATCAGCAGGATATAGTTCCTACCATGAGTGCAGGTGACACCAATTACTGACTCACTAGTTAACAGACCAAACTTATAATTTACAGCACCCCTTTAGATAGCCCACACTTGTTTATGGTTTACATTTTGCTATACACTAATATCAATGTAAAACAACTCATAACCCACCTACACTCTACCGGTACATACTCTACTTTCCCCCCCATACTTGGTCTGACCCAATGACGTCACAGATGACATCATCCAGTGTATAAAAAGAGGAAATGGATGGGTGCCTCCCCCTTTAGCCTCTGGAACACATGGTGGGTATGGTAAGCAAACAATTGACAAGCATGGTCAGATTTATAGATGCATACACTATGGGACAAATGGTGTGTTCTCACCCACTTTGTCACACTCATGTAACTGTAACCTTAAGTACAGGATGGTCAAATGGAGATATTACAAATGGACTAATGTCTTAATTCAAAGCTACGGTTGCTGAATGTTTGTCCCCGGTGAAGAGGCCATCGTTCTTCCCTCAGCTTGATGAACTGAGCCGTTTGCTCCTGGCTCCCTAAAACAAAACTAAATGTAGAGTTAGTTATATTTCACACCACAAAACAAAAAGGTGCAAAATACTCAAATTCAGTTTATCCTTGTAATTAATCTCATTTGTAACGTTACCGGTGTTGGGATCAATAGGGGCTTGTGTTTGAGTTATCAGCTTTAAGAAACTGAATTCTTGACATCAATAGAATTATTAATGTGAATAACAATTATTAATGATTATTAATAATAACGGGGCACCACCCTGCGAACAGGGACCGATAACCAAACGATAAAACTAAGTCTCATAATTTGTGTTCACTCGTAATGTCAATAGTCGGGTACGACTATACATTCAAAGTGACAGTGAAGGATTGAATTCGAGCACAGGCTACGCATCCAGTTCTCATTACCTACATATGCACAAGTAATCACAGACGACTGCTCCTTAAAGTATAACAGGGTTTATTAAATTAAAATAATAAAAGATCAGATCAATTACCATCACAATCAACAAACGCCATCATACAATTTTATGTACCTAATACCTAAACAAATGAATAAAATGGGTGAGGATGTCTGTATGCGAGTGTGTGTGTGTGTGTGTGTGTGTGAGTGTGTGTATGTGTGTGTGTGTGTGTGTGTCTCTGTGTGTGTGTGTGTGTGTGTGTGCAGGTTAAGTGAGAGAGGGGGGGAGAGCAGGAACATGAGAGAGAGAGAGATCATGAATCAGAGTCTGTGTAGTGAGAATGAGGATCGCTGATCATATCTCCCACAAACTGCCGTTGTCGCGTCGCGAACTACCGTCAGCTGTGCACGATATGATCGCGATCCCACACTTCACTCACAGAGCTGATTTAATGAAGAGAGACATCCCACACGAAGTGAAATAAAATTAATGAAAGTAATCCCCAAATAAACAGATCTTCCTAACTGCTGGGGGATGAGCGTCTGTTTCTTATCACGTCTCTTAAGCAATAATAACAAAATACTACATCCACTAGCAGCGACTGATCTTAAGGCAGACAGTTACGACAGGAAATACACAATATATGGCGGGGCTCCGTGGTCCGCGATAATTGCGCAATGACGCGGTGTAACAAGACAGTGATTGAACACAACAGGGTGCGGGAATAATAACACATAAATGAATTAACCTGAATGTATCTTAGGATAATTTAAGCTAAGCTATGCCCAAGATGCCATGATGAACTCTTACTTTGGAGAAGCTTCGTTCGATGGGGCTCGTTCCCGTGATGGGAATCCATCAGTCCTCGAGTGCGCGGCGTTTGAGCAAGCGCAGACTGAGTAGCTCGGAGCTCGGTCGCTCCCGGTCGCGTGACTCGCTCTGGAGTGGACGCAGACTGAGCTGACATCGGCGCGGCGTTTGAGCTAGCGCCGATGGGGTCGGACCTCTGTGGCGCGGCTCGCTTTGGAGCAAGCGCGGGTCCGATCTGTTCTCGCTGCAGCGGGGACAGTAAAACGTCGGGTGAGACGGCGTGGGGTCCGTGTCGGTTTCCCGGAAATCATCAGTCAGGAGGGGATTCGACGTCTTCCTGCTGGAGGGTTGGATGAGGGTGCGCGGCCCTCGTGGATGAACATCGGCTGAGGTCGTTTTGTTCCTCCCGGAAATCGTGGGCCTTCGGTTGTCAGCGTGGCGCTGGGGGGGGGGGAGAAGGGCCCGGTGCCTCTACTCCGTCCCAGGACGGAGTCCAGAGGGAAGGGAGCGTTTGTGTGCTCCCTTGCTCGACGGAGGTCGAAGGGGAAAAGCGTGGAGGTGTGGGTTGCAGTGAGTTTTGTTGAACAGTGGCTGAACCACAGGGGTCCTGGTGCTGTCTTGGCTCTTGGCCAATGAGATTGCAGCGGTGCATTCAGGAACCATAGTTTTGGGGGGGGGAGAAATTCACACCCTAATGTGAAATTCCTTCAGAGGGGGTTTGGTGCTCATCAAACCACAATCAGGATGAAACCTTTGCTTGCAAAAGGGAAGGCCTGATTGTCTTTGTTCACAGCACATGTGCAGCCATATGCTCAGACCCCAACACCGGACTTAAAGTGATATTTCAGGTTCACAACCTGAGCTCCTGTTGGTCCGTTTAAGGACATAATATGAAGTATAAATGATCTGTAAAATCGTCACAATCTCAGTAAGATATGATTCAACCTCTGAAGTTTGAAAGTGAAGGCAAAAAACGTTACTTTACAAGTCTGAACTACGGTCGGATACAGGCAAACGAGCTACCGCTGACGTTAGTTAACGTTAGCTTGTCAGCTACGAATGTCACGTTGTTACGTTAACGTTACATGCACTTTGCCTGAGGCATGGCTATGTTAGCTAAGGTTAGATGCGCATGTATGACGCAATTTAAAATAAATCCTATGAGCTTAGTTTTCTCCGACCGAGAAAGCGGAGCTTCATGTCAACACAGCAGCCCTCCATATCGTTCCTTAAAGAGACACCAACAACATGAAAACAAAGTGAAGTGCTGCTACATTTAAAATAATCTTGACAAAACGGAGCAGTATAACGTCAACTTACCTCCATGTCACCGTAACCTCCCGTCTGTGTTTAGATGAAGCAGATACCGAGAGCCAAGTTAAACCGACCAATAGAAACTCTATGCCCCGCCCACTACATCCAAGCTCAGCTCAGCTTTTCGTTTTGAAACCAAAGCTTTTTTTTTTCAACCAAAAATTCTTTTTTTTTTCAACCAAAAATTCTTTTTTTTTTAACCAAAGGTTTTATTTTTTTAACCACAAATTGTAGTTTCATAAGCAAAACTAACAAATAAATTATTCTCAGTTTATATATTTTCACTTACAAACTTGATTTTTGATTGCAGTGCGAGAAGTTTGCTTTTAAAAAATTTTTTTTTTTTGCGTAATAAAGACACAAATATACCTTCATAGTAGAGCGCCATAGTTTGAAGTTTAGGAACACTGAGCAAGCTGCCTTAATGGAATCATTGGTGTAAGAATGTGTTGGACGAGCACAGACAGAATTACCAGTGTGTATGGGAACTTCTCTCTCTGTGACAGTGGTTGATAGTGGTAGTGGTAATGATCGGTGTTGTGTTGTTAAGTGTGCGCACAGAGTTTGGCAACGGACGTACAAAAGAGTGTATTAGCTTGCAAAGGTAAAAACAATGCGCCCTAATACTGAGACATCCACAAAATGTTTTTGTATGTTATCCACATAATGTTGAACGAGGACGTATAAATACCGCTCAATCACAGCCCTGACGGGCCGTAGGGGGGGTCAGGGGTCCAACAAGCGATATATCAGCTGGGAGACCACACTTCATCCCCACGTAAGACGAGAAGTCAATGTTGATGTTTTTGTCACATACGTTGCGTACTTCAGTAGCAGTTATGTGTGGTTTTATAGAACGCCAGAATACCATGACATTGATGAGGAGTTTTGAGTTTATTGAGTTTTAAAAACACTACAAACACAAGCATTTGTGTGCCCTCTGTCCAGTGGTATCAACTCATTGTTAGGTTGCTGCCATACACACTGCAGGTGTTTGGGTTTAGAGAGTGACCGTGTGAAAACACAAGCAGAACATGTCGTCTTCTTAACTCATTTCAAATACATACTAATCTGTGTTTATTATTTACGCCAACCATTTACGTGAGTTACTACGAGCAACCATGGAGATTGAAAGTCACCAGTCAACACGGTCACTTGTTAAACTGAAACACCTATTCTGCTCTGAAATGGTTGTGATCCTGTCGGACTTCTGTAGAAGTAGAGTCTGCTGTTGGAATATCGATTCTGACAAGTAAACATGCAACAAGCAGACATCATGCTGTTGTTAACAGTTTTGATTCAATGTTTGAAACTCGTCTGGATTGCTCACAAAGCCACCTCATTGTCAGCATGACGTCGGCTGTAAAAGGGTCGATACTTGTAAAAAGGTGTCGTTACGCAGGAAAATCGTGCGTGTACACAACAATGGTAAGTACCTTGCTCACCTTTATTCTCTCTGGTTAACCTGAGTGTTTGCTGGACTTGTCGTTCACAGAACTAAGCAGATGGTGAATAGTCTCATCATAACTAATTGAAACATTGACCAAAATGATGAAAATAAGAACTAAGTTGGAATGATTCTTTCCAGAAGAGTGAATGAAGTGCAGAAGAGTGCAGAAGTGCAGTAAAGGTGTCAGGATCCCTGTCTGACCCATTGTGTGTTAACCTCTGTTTCCCCCCAATCTCCGCTCCTCATGTGTCTGTCATTCCCCTGGTTGTTTTGTTGTGCCATGTGCTTGGTGTTGTTTTCGCCTCCCACTGCCACCGCCCTGATGGATGCACAGCTGCGGACAATCTGGCTCGTTACCCGGCAGCATATCAACCCTGGTCTTGCAGGCCTGGGTTGTCAGTCCGTATTGTCTTCTGCCTCGGTAGCCTCCGCCGCCGTTCCGTAAGTTGAACCCCGTTGTATCGTCCCGAACTAATCTCTCTCCTCTCTGCTACGGGTGTAGAGTACTGGTCGATCTGCGTACTCTCCGGTGTCGAGCCACGGGACTCACAACGTCGATCCACCTGCCCTCCGGTGTCGGACCGCAGGCTCCACACCTTCACACACCTTCAAAATAAAATCTGTTACATCGGACTCTGTCTCCTGTGGTCTTGCGTTTGGGTCCTACCCGTGAACTCCCGTGACAAAAGGAGGACAAACGGCTCCTGGAGAAGTCTCTCAGAGAAGTACAAATAGTTCCAAGGATGACACCGGGTTGTGGGCTTGAGAGGTAACATGGCAGTTTGCATTGAAACGGAAAAGCCGGTGTCTGTTCCACGCAGAAGCAACTCACACTTTGGTGCAAGTTGGACACATAACATGTTCAATATTAAAGAGTGACTGCACACTTAAACATGTCTTTTAATTAGTAAACTAAATAACATGACTTTATTTTGGTGAAGTGCAACAACGCCAGCGTTAATATTGATATTTTATGGTTCAAAATGACAATCACAAAACGCAATCTATTTTAAAGCCGCACTAATCTTGCAAAAACACTTCTGAGACAGAGTCGACCTGCCGCTGGGTCCTCGCGCCCGGTCGAGACTACAGCCGGGAGGAGAGAAGATGACCGCTCCTGTGATGGCTGGATTAGAGTTACTGCAGTTGTGACGCCTGCGCTCCTCCTGGCAAAATAGTCTTCCAGCGGCGGGGTGTGGCTTTGGTCTGATAACAGTAGTTCCATTAGATTCTGGGGCCCATGCAGTATTGCTGTTTTCCAAGCTACCATGTCTGTGATGTTTGTCATGTCTGTGATGTTTGTCATGTCTGTCATGTCTGCCACCACTTTATTGGTGCTCTCTGCGGAGGCTCCTCCTCCTCCCGGAGCTGTTGCGCTCTGCGGAGGCTCCTCCACAGAGGCCCCTCCAATGCTGCCGGACGGACGGCAGCATTTGTCAGCACTGCTTTCCATGTCACCACTCACCACCTGCTCCCCACATTCCTCTACATTCTCTCAAAGACCTCGGTCCCTCCTCCTCTTCCTCCTGCTCTTCCCCTCCACCTCCTTTTCTCTTCTTTTCCTTCTTCCTGACGATTATTACGCTATTACTCTAACTCTACACCAGTCGATTCATTCCTTTTCTCTTTCTTTGGCTTCTTCATGAAAGTCGCTCACTCGACCTTTGATTTTTTTTATTTCTTTTTTAACTTTAAGAGGGTACAAGTTGAACTGAAACACTCGTCTGAATGCAGCCGCTCTCATTTGCCCCCCCCCTCCCTCGTTCTCTTTTCTCTGTTTCCCTTCAGAAGCTGCCGACTAGCAGACAGCGTTCACCTGCTGCCTGACGCTGCATGAACCAGCTGCTACTGTACCCAGCACACACACACACACAGCCCTGCTGGCTGATTGTCAGGGGGAGTTTGGACGGGAAAGAGAAGGCGAGGTGGCGGACAAAGGCTGCAAAAGTCCTCTCTGGTGCCTCCTGATGCCGTTGTTGAGTGTGTGTGGAGCGAGCAGCACCATGTACACACTCTGTACACACAGCTCACATAGAGGTCAGTGACCTGGTCTTATTTAGAGTGAGGGACAGTTTAACATGAACCAATGGCTCCCCATCAGTCTGCTACTGCAGCACATCTGTTCTCTCTGTTCTTCCCACTGATGTCTGCACTCTTACTGGATCACTACGGCTCATCACAACCTGCATCTTATTTTTGACCGTCCATGTCTTCATGACGAATGCTGTAATCCAACAGACTGTTCTATCTGTGGTGTGGATCAGCCACCAAACCGGACTGGAAGAGGAATGAATAGAAACCCTGGAGCCAGTCTGCCCTCCATACAGGACGTAAACACCTCCCGGACACTTCACCCAGACACAGGAACAGGCCATCTCTGTGAGGCTCAGTTCTGATCAACATGTACATAGCACTACCAAATACCTCTACTGATATACTCTATACATCTGTAAAGCAGCCGTTACCATCACTCAGTATTTATTCCAGCATATTTGCACACCGTTGCACGACTGTATTATTGGATACAACTCACAGAGCAGCCTTACTTATAGACATCGCACGGTGTTGTTGTTTTTTGTTCTATTGTATTGTTTAGATATTGACTTTGGCGTCCTTGTTTTCAGCTTTATTTCTATATCAGCATATCTACAATGAGAGCAAAGTAACCGGAGTCACATTCCTGCTATGTGTTCTCAAATCAAACAAGAAGCCGACTCGTTGAGATGACGACAGGAGCCATGACAGTGCTGCTGTAAGAAGAGATGAAGCTGTGAGGACCTCCTCTGAACTCTGTACAGTTACTGGCACTGTGTTCATGTCTTTCATGCTACAAACGATTGACTGCTTTACCTTTTATTACCCTTATATGCAGATTTGCATGTACATTTAATTTTGCATCTTCAAAGTTTTTCCTGCAAGATTGATTCGATTTTTCAGGAGCAGTGTCGCCATCTACCAGCAAACCTGTATGTAGCAAAAGCGTTGGCGTCCGTGTGAACAAGCGGTCCTCTCTTAACACCGCGCGCGATTTGAGACAACCCAGATGTCAACTGACGGGTCTGAGACCTTGTGACCTCAATATTTAACCCATAATCGTGCTGCAGTGTAGATTTTATGAATATCTTGGTACAATACTCATGTATCCATGTGTACATTGAAATAGTTGACGGTCTCTGTAATCCAAGGGCGTAGGTTTGGTCTCACCATTGGTAGGGACACTGCCAGCCCTATCGCTTCTATATCTGTGCTCAGTGTGTGACACGTTCCACTGCTGTGCAACAGGAACAACATGTGTCACACGTTTCAGCTAAATGTGTCTTCATGACAGTCAGAGCATGTGAATGCAGCTCTACTCTTCATCACTATGATGCAGCTCTCCTCTTCATCACTATGATGCAGCTCTACTCTTCATCACTATGATGCAGCTCTACTCTTCATCACTATGATGCTATAACTCAGAGGTGATGATGGTTACCCAGCGATCAAAGAATAAAGACACTTTACCCACAATTTAGGTGTATTTTCCCTTTAACTCACGACATGCAGCATGTTTTATACTTAATGTGAATATAATTCATACTTTGTTGGCATCTTATTCTGAAAACCGGATGTTCGTCTGAAGAAACCGGATGTTGCCTCACGTTAATGTTTCCGCTAACTTTCAAAGTCCTTCCCTCGCTCCCGATCTGTGCCGTTTAAATACGTTTACGGTGAATGTCAGCATATCGGTGCACTAACATGTGAGTGTCTGCTGAGTCTACCGCAGCGATGTTGTGAGGAACTTAAGTTTTAAAGCGCTCCTAGCGATGGATAATATGTGCTACAATATGTTTACTTGTAGAAGGTTGAAACTAAAGGGAGAGTTACTGAATTTGTTGTGCACTGTGTCAGAAACCAGAGAATTTATGACACCGCCATAAAGTCAGAGAGAGGGGGATGTTGCTGAAGAGTTTCTGAGCACAGCCTTCAAGGAGGGGGGAGGGATGGGTCAGGGAAGTGGCCGACTGAAGTCCGACAGGTTCAGCCAATCACTGAGCTGATCGATGGACTAAGGAATGTGTAATATGAGACATTTCAGAGACTTGGAGGGACAAAGAAACTGTGAATCCCCGGAGATGATCAGACCTCCTCTGGACCATGAAGCGGACTCACCAGTCTGTCGTGTGGTGCGGATGGGGCCTCTATTTCATGAAATATTACTATTGATTGTTAATTCAGTTTGTAAGTGAACTTTGTGTAGTACATTAAATATTGTTTTTAATTTTGAACCGGAACCAACTCATTTTTCTGATGCGCAGTAAGAAGCTCGCAGCAGAAAAGTCCCTGCGGCCTGCAGCCTCTCATCCTGTTTTAAACCTCAACAATGTCCAGTAGTCTCCATTCCTCGACCGCTGCCAGTGAGCAACGCACTTTCAAAATAAAATAACGCGCTATAAAATAATTGTTAATTAATGAATGCGTTAACGCCATAATAACACGTTAACTTGCCCAGCACTAATAATAATACCAATGAGTTTGCAAATATATTGTGCAAAATTATTTTTTCTAACAGGCAATTAAAATGAACAAAATATTGGTGGGGACAATTGTGTCTTTCCCAACCTTTGGTCGTGACTAGTCCCTATGGTCCCTATGCAGACCTACGCCCTTGCTGTAATCCCTCCTAGTCCACAAGTCACTCCGCTGTAAAGGAATGATGGATGAAATTAATTATGAAGTTCTGGTTCTGCCTGACGATGCAGGTGTTGCTGGTACAGCGGTCACTGATGAGGGTGAAGACGTGTGAGCTCACCACACCTTCACTTCCTTGTGTTAGTCAAATGAAAGCTTAGAATGTTTCCATGTGGAAGTAAAAGTCCATAACTGTAACATGGATGCTCATAATCAACACGCATTATGTCAACGCTCAACCAATCAGCATCAGCCGTTTCTATCCAATAACATGTGATGTACTATGACAAAATCACCCAACAGAAACCTGTGTGTGTGTGCGTGTGTCTGGCATGTGATTATGGTGTAATCACTGAATTACAGCAGCGCCCTCTAGTGGCCAGCTGCTGGTGTAGTTTGTAGAATGTTAGTGTACATTACAGTTACTGTCACTCACATTATATTTTATCCAAATGTCCAATGTTTTTCATGAACATCCCACCAGCTGAAGGACCACGCTCTGGTTCTTATAAGATAAGATAAGATAATCCTTTATTAGTCCCTCAGTGGGGAAATTACAGGATTACAGCAGCATTGCTCACAAGTAATAAAATTAAGATAAAATCAAGTAATATAAATAAAGTAAACAGTAATACAAATATGACAGTAAAGAAGAATAAAAAATATACCAGTATATACAGACGGAGTAAAATGTAAAATGTAAGATAATACTTAAACGTATTGGATATTGCACGGGATTGCACGGATTAGATATTGCACCAGGTGAATGAATTAAAGTGTTCAGAAGTGTTCATATTCATGTTCAAGTGAATTAAAGTGTTATCACAGCTGACAGAGCGTCTCAGTGTCTTCAATGCTTTCCCTGTAAATCCTCTGATCACAAGCACACGAGTGCAGCTTCCTCCTCCAGAGAGGACACGGAACATGTCGACCTTCATGGAGGAGCTCTGTTCCAAGGACTGCCTTAGTGTTTGCTTGGTGGACCTTGTTGCATATTTAATGCGTAACAATGCATCTTATAACTTTCAACTCTCTTCAAATGTTTCATGTGTGAAATCTTTCTACAAACTACAACTGCAGCTGTCAGATATAGTGGTGTACAACACATGCCAGTGTAATGTGGAGAACAGAGCACCAGGAAGTGAAATGTATTCACTTTCCAACAGAGCTGAAAGCAGCATGAACTGCTTCAGCTATTGAGTCAAACCTGCCAACCAACACAGACACCAGGGAGCAAAGTTTGTTCCAAGCTTTTATTTTGGTGTTTGCCATTTTGTTCTGATTTTCATTAAACATGACTGCAATAAATCCACTCATTCACCACAAAACATAGAAGTCTCTTTCTGCCGATCCCACCTGGTAAAGTCCTGCTGGGACTGAGCTCCAGACAGTGAGAGCGACTGCAGCCGTACTCTCAGACGGTCCCTGGACTCTCCCACAGGAGAAGGGAAGACCAGGACTGCTCTCAAAGACGCCGGTCCAGCCGACACATCTCCGCTTCACACTCCAAACGATGAATCCACTGCAGACCGATCCCAGCGGGCAGCTCCACTGCCCCCCTCTGTCCAGCACCTCCTCCTCACCAGCCTCTCAGAACGACGTCCCTTCAGAAGCTCTGATGTAGTCGCTGAAGTCGGTCGGGACACTCAGCATAGAGCAGACCTGCACCACAGCAGAGAGGTCAGCTGCTGTGCATGAAGGACAGCTACATGGTGGAAGGTGGTGCAGGGGGGGGGGGGGGGTGAGGAGGGTGAGGAGGGGTGAGGAGGGGGGGTCTGACTGGAGCACATTAGCATTCTTTCATTTCATGACGTAGATTAGTCCCAGTAGGCGATCGACCCTATCGCAGATGTGGTCTTGTGAGATCTCTCTCTCTCTCTCTCTATCTATCCCTCCCTCTATCTATTCCTCTCCCTCTCTCCCTCTATATATCCCTCCCTCTCTATCTATCCCTCTCTCTCTACCTCCCTCTATCTATTCCTCTCCCTCTCTATCTCTATATATCCCTCCCTCTCTATCTCTATATATCCCTCCCTCTAGCTATTCCTCTCCCTCTCTCCCGCTCTATCCCTCTCTATATATCCCTCCCTCTATCTATTCCTCTCTCTCTCTGTCTCTCTCTCCCTCTCTCTGACCCTGACCCTGAGCCTGACCCTGCACACTGCATTGGGAACTCCTCCTCACCACTACCAGTGTCCAGTGACCAGTAGACCAGTAGACCAATAGACCAGTAGACCAGTAGACCAATGGACCAGTAGACCAGTAGACCAATAGACCAATAGACCAGTACCTGTCTGAACTTGGCCCGGACTCTCTCCATGTGCTGCTGTAGCTGTGCAGACTGCGGATCATCGTGAGGGGAGCTTTGGACCAAACCCAGCAGAGCCTCTAGCGCCTTCCTTCTCTTTCTGACAGCACACACACGAGGACAGCTGTCAGGACTCTCTGTGGCTTCATGCCATGGACGCTGAGTTAGCTGGATTTTATTGTTGACGATTAGACACAATATGGACCTTTTCGTTCTTCAAAGTTGGATTAAAATTGATTGAGTCTGTACAGCCAAAGCACCAGTTCATTCCTCATCATGTCCCGATGCAGACACCTGTCTACATGAGCATGTATTCATTGGATCAGTGTCGCTGTCTACTGCAAATGTATAAATACATGTTATATTTACCAGCTTTTTATTAGATTCTCTGTGTTGTCTCTCTCATGTGGTTTTCTTTTTATTATGTAATGAGCGTTGTTGGAGGGAACCTGAGATATAAGATTTTCGGTACTGTCATATGAACAGTGTTTTCTACAAATGAAGGATTATTTGTTATTCATTTTCACACATTAAATACCTATGAATGATAAAGTACACAACACTATGAAGAGGAAGCCGTCAATAGAAGCAACCTTTAGAGCGAAAGACATGAACTCAATTCCATCTCCTGGACTTTACAGACAACACAACTCACTAGAACTACGTTTACTCACATGATGTAAACAACTACTGTAGAAAGTGGAGAACTTGCTAAACTACTTTTAGTATTCAAACATAAGCAGGAGAAAGGTTGGCTCATGTGTACAGGTTTGAATATGTACAACAACAAAACAATGACTGCAGTGGAATAAGGAGATAGAGATGGTGTCTGAGACCATACCGTGCTCTGACATCTGTCTTCTGCTGGAGGAGACATCTCCATGTGATGGTGAACCCATAGTAGAAGGAAAGCTGTCGGAGGTTAGAGGGCAAGAGACCGTCAACAACCCTGAGAGGCTGAATGGATTCAAAGCAACACGACTCAGCTTACTGTCACATGACTAAGCTAACAGGCTAACCCTGTACACTGCCATGTATCCACACAGACACTCTGACATACCTGCGGTCAATGGTAACGCTGAGGCATTCACTGTGCTAACTCACCTCCGTGGACAGCTTGGCCCCATGAGAGGCTCCGTGTCTGCGGCCGTCCTGCAGTCCTCGCCGGGTCCCTCTCTCAAAGCCCTCCAGGTAGCCCTCCCCTCGGAACCTGAGAGACAACCACACCCTCGCTCAACGGCTGCTGCTGGAGACTGGTTCAGTTAGAGTTGAGACCAGGAAGCAGAGTGTCAGTCTTACACACTCCTCTGAGCTTCCATTGGAGCAGGTACTCGCCCACAACCACCGAGGCTGCGTCTGCCCCACGGACACTTCAATGAATCAAGTCACAGGTCAACAGTCGAGGAGTTAAACTACAGAACTGAATCCAAGTTAAATCCAACGCAAGTCATCTAAAGCTGTACTAGTAAATTAGCTAATATCAGATAATCATATTGATTCATCTCGTCTCACTGAAACCTGGCTGAGTAATGAAGAATGTGTCAGCCTAAATTAATCAACTCCTCCGAGTCATATCAATACTCACATTCCTCGAGGCGCCGGCCGAGGAGGTGGAGTAGCAGCCATCTTTGACTCTAGCCTATTGTTAAACCCTAAACCTAAACTAGACTAGAACTCATTTGAAAGCCTGGTTCTTAGTCTTTCACACCCGACGTGGAGAACAATACAGCCAGTTCTATGTGTTATAGCAGGCATGTCCAAAGTCCGGCCCGCGGGCCAATTACGGCCCGAGGTCAGATTTTATACGGCCTGCGCCTTCTGTCTTAAAATGCATTATTTATGGCCCGCCAGCATAGTCAAAACTGAATGAATAAATCATACAAATTCAACATGCAATTCCTCTTTTGACCTCATGGTGGCAGCACCACTCTGTAACTGTCTGTCTGTTTGAAATTGGCTGTGACCCTTGAACTGTCATGGCTACGACAAGTCAAAAAAGGAAAGTGGATAATGAGGGCCGCCGCTTCCAGGAGGAGGAGATCGCAATATGTTTTTCACCGAAAACCGAAACAACTGTGTCTGCCTAATTTGTCATGAGACTGTTGCCTTGTTTAAGGAATATAATGTAAAGAGACACGACGAGACCAAACATGCTCATGCTACAACAAGCTATCAGAGAGCGACCGAGCTAGAAAAGTGAAGCAACTCCAAGATAACTTGGCCACACAGCAGCGGTGCTTTTCACAAGAAAACATCAGCAAAGTAAGCTACAAGTGGCCGTGGTAATTGCTAAACATGAGTTTATCAAAGACTGTGTTATAAAAATAGCAGAAAACATAATTGCCCCGAGAAGAAGACAGAGTTTGCTAATGGTTGCCTGGCTCGTGACACTGGAGAGCTATCATCAGATACTAAGACAACTTGATTTCTTTCGTTAGCCTGTTTCATGTGTGTTAAGTTCAACACACATGAAACAGGCTAACGAAAGAAATCAATGTTTGTCTCACATTTAATAAATGTCAGACAACTTTTCATCACCCTCACTAAGTCATATTTAAGATCGTCTTGAGGTGAGAATATTGATCGGTTTCTATGTAATGAGCTTTTAGATGGCTTGTTCTTTGTGTTATCTGACTTTCAAGATGTGAAAGAAACAGAATAGTTGTTGAGATTTGTGCACACATGAATGTTCACATTTGGTTACATTGCTATTTGCTGTCATTGAAAATAAAATGATAAAATAACAATGTATGTATAGGCTACTTGTATTGTTTAAAATAATGTCAGCAGGGACTGTTGGCCCTTGGGCATCTTCACATGATCAAATCTGGCCCCCTTTGAAAACGGTTGGACACCCCTGTGTTATAGTGTACCGGGCCCCACGGCCGTATTCTGAATTTCTATCGGAATTTTCTCAGTTTTTATCAAGTCTAGTCCTTAAAACAGATAAAGTAATTATTGTAGGTGACTTTAATATTCATGTGGATGTCGAGAACAATAGCCTCAGTACTGCATTTATCTCGCTATTAGGTTCGATTGGTTTCTGTCAGAATGTACAGAAACCCACTCACTGTTTTAACCCTCGACCTGGTTCTGACTTATGGCATTAACATAGAAGATTTAATAGTCTTTCCACAGAACCCTCTTTTATCGGACCATTATCTAATAACCTTTGAACTCCTACTAACGGAGTGTACACCGGTAAGCAAGAGTTACTACACTAGATGTCTATCTGATGGTGCTGTAGCTCAATTTAAAGAAGCGATTCCATCTGTATTTAACTCAATACCATGCTTCAATATAACAGAGGACTCCTGTGATAACTTTAGTCCGACCCAGATTGATCATCTTGTCGATAGTGCGACAGGCTTGAAATAATATTCTCATTTTTCAAATTTAACTGGATGGATTATAAAAAAATACATAGAAATACATAAATACATGTTCTTCTCATTTCAAGTAAAATAACGGCTGGATTAAAAAATAAATTACGTAACAAAATTCATTTTAGAAAAATGATTTTCACTGAATTACCCTGCAGCTTTAAACTCAGTTCATTCAGGGTGAAGTGAAAAAGCCATGATATTATATTTTTTTCATCTTCCAAAAAGAGAAATTAATGTTGGAAGAATTCACCTCTATGAGTCTGTCCAGTCATTATAATGAAAATACTACATTATTAAAAAAAATAGTTGAATAATAAAAACAATTCTGTATTTTGTAATAATTTAAAATAAATACTGTCCTTGTACTCTTAACGCATAGGAACACTTAGTTTTACATGATACAAGTGAAATCATAAATAGATTTTATTTTTTCTCCATTGCAATGGTCGTCAGCTCGCGGATGTTTTGTGCACTTGTTATTTATGTGCGTGAATTTTGGGACCAATTAAATGCCATACTAAATGACTAATTCTGTATGGAAAATGTATTTCACAGGCTAAGAATCACCCAGTATATTAAATTCAGCATTATCTCCATAACAGTTGTCATTTGTCCAGGTCACTGGATATCTTGCGATCCTGAACTTGTCATACATCCAAAAGGCTTCATCCAGTTGGATCTGATTGATTCGAATGTAAAACTAAAAGGTTCCTATGCAAGAAGACAAGGAGAGGTTTATTACATTTTATTATTACACCATGTGGTACATTTATTATATTATTCCACTGCTTTTTGGCTTAATTTATAATGTATTAATTTTCTCATGAAGTAATAGATGATTATTCTCAAAACTGTTATGTTACGTGATCATGGTTTTCTTACATTGTGCTGATTATTACATTATGGACTTTTAACAGATGTCCTGAACATATATGCATCAGCCATTATCTTGAATTAGTAAGAAATATATTTTTAGAGTACATCAAATATTGACGTCTTAGTTTTTTGGCTACGTATTTACGACTTGACTTTGAAAAATCTCTTAATTGGTACAGTAAAAATGTCAGATTTTTAGAATGGGTGGAGTCAACAATGTCCTGAACACATATACATCAGCCATTGTCTGGAATTATTAAAAAAACTATTCATATAGCACCTGAAATATTGTGATATTAGCCTCTGTCCTGAACATATATGCATTAGTCATTATGTTAAATTATTGATAAAACATTTTTATAGCACCTTAAAAATTTCAGAAATTTGCTATTTGAAGGTACAAATTCAGTTCAGTGTTTTTTTCTCATAAAATATCTTAATTGACTGTCAGTCAGGTATTATTCATTTTAATATCTTTCCAGCAACCCTCAAATCAAAGAACAAAGACACTTCACGCACAATTCAGGTGTATTTTCCCTTTAACTCACGAGATGCAGGTAAAATGTTTTATACTTAATGTGAATATAATTGATTTAATCGTATTTCCATATATACAATATGTATATACATTTTGTTGGCATCTTATTCTGAAAACATAATGTTCGTCTGAAGAAACCGGATGTTGTCTCACGTTAATCTTTCAGCTAACTTTGCAAAGTCCTTCGCTCGCTCCCGATCTGCGCCGTTTCAATGCGTTTACCGGGAATGTCAGCATACAGCTGATAGAATAGTTCGGTGCACTACAATGCAAGTGTCTGCTGACTTGACCGCAGCGGTAAACAAGTCACATCATTCCGTTTCCAGAAAACTCACCTTTCATCCGCCAAAAGAATATCGTCAAATACATCTTCATTTCCAGAGCGGCCAGCCATCTCCACTTATACCTACAAGCTTATTATTTTATAAAAATGTGTCCACAAAGCTTTGACTGCCCTGCTCTCCAGATGTTGTATTCTACACAGATGTAAACTGGAGGCTACTGGTCGTTGTTAACCGCTTACTGTGCTGTTTCCATCGGTTTCTATCAGCCGGATCTGCTTCCGCCATCACTAACAGTGCTGCCCACTAGGAGTGTGGAGGTGAACTGTCACTTCTACCTTACAGAGTCTAGGGCCCAATCCCAGTGTAACCCTAAAGCCTCAAACCCTGAACCCTCAGGGACTTACTGACGTCACCTGGTGAGTGTGAGTGTGAGAGGCTGTGAGGGCTTGAGATGGTGTAAATATGAACGGGACAGCACTTTGCTGCAACATATCACGTTACCATGAAAACGACAACAAATATGTGTTCAATTCAATTCAATTTATTTTTGTATACCCCAAAATCACAAATTACAAATTTGCCTCAGAGGGCTTTACAATATGTACACATTTGACATCCTCTTGTCCCGAGACCCTCACATCGGAACAGGAACAACTCCCCAAAAAAACCCTTTAACGGGGAGAAAAGAGGAAGAAACCTGTGGGAGAGCAACAGAGGAGGGATCCCTCTCCCAGGATGGACAGAAGTGCAATAGATGTCATGTGTAGAACAGGATACGTGAATTACAACACATTCAATGTAATTACAGCACATTCAATGTGTGACAGAACCACGGCAGGAGGCAAGACCTGGTCCAGGTGTAACCCGGATACACAGGAACCTGTGAGGCGAGAAAGCACAGACACTCTGGTGAAGAAGCAGGTCAATAATGTGCATTGATGGTATCAGTAATATAATTAATAATGTTTATAATAAAAATGGTAGTAGGTGTCAGCAGGGCCATGGTAGGAGGAAGGACCAGGGTCCAGATAAAACCACGATCCATGGAACCTGTGAGGCGAGAAAGAACAAGGACTCTGAGGAAGAAGCAAATCTATGAACATTAATGAGACATCAATTCATACAGAAGGATTTCTAAAAATAACTGCAACAGTTAATCGTTGCTGAGTATTTTTCTGTTGATGGAGTAATTGATTCATCTGTTGAGGTCTACAGAGAAGTCACAGCAACACAGTGATCTGTGGAAGTGAAACGAGCTCCCTCTAAATCTGCGCCACTAACCTGACCTTGCATCGCTAAATACTGTAGGTACTTCTAGTACTTTGGATTTTGACGAAAGAAATCTGTCCTTCTCACAGCAGAGGGCGCTGTAGGACAAGTGGAGCGATGAAAGGATGTTTCAGTCACACACTGCTTCACCAGCCTCAGAGTCCTCTGACCGGAAGCTAAAGGCAAACACCAGCAGCTCTGGATGTCTCGTACTGGTGCTCGGGTTTAGGCTTTGAAAACAAATTGTCCTCAATAGTTCCAAGTCCAGTTGTGTTGTATTGATGCTACCAGGAAAGAGGAGGTGTTATGTCACTGTGCCCCCATTTATTGCTGTTTTTCTCTCTAACAGCTGTGAAAACACAGCTGGAGGTTTTGGACATGGGATCATCAGCAACATTAACACAGATTAATGATTTAGTTCTACAAACATTTGTCTGAGGCAAAGTCTCCCTGGTCCTTCAGTGGGTGGAGACACATTCACCAGACTGAGAAGCACTGAGAAGACAGATATCTGTCTGGAACAGGTTCGTTTATTGTCCTAAAGTAAACCTTTATCATCAGGAATCACTTTTAGAACCATTTTTCCATGGCACGATTTCATCCCACCACATCACCCACCTGACTTAGAGGAGTCCTCAAGGGCCCTAAAGGCCCCGGTTCACTGTATTACACTGAGATTGTAGTTTTTGTTTGATAATGTGCTCTCTACAAAGACAATGTCAACTGAACCGTTGAGGGCCATTTCACCTGATGTTGAAGAGGCCATATTTGTTCTTTTTTTACACATCTCTCTCTCTCTCTCTGTCTCTGTATCTCTCTCTCTCTCTCTCTCTCTCTCTCTCTCTCTCTCTCTCTCTCTCTCTCTCTCTCTCTGTCTCTCTCCCTCTCTCTGTCTCTCTCTCTCTCTTTGTGTAGGAGTGTAGCTGTGTGTGTGTGTGTGTGTGTCTTCTGTTGCTTCTGAGCATGTGTGGACTCACTGGCAGGACTCCAAAGCAGCACAGCTGTGCAAATGACAGCTGCACTGTTTGTATGCACTGAGATGTTCGGTGCAAAGAAAAGGAAAGGATCACTTGAAGTCCATTGTGAGGATCTGAAGGAGCAGGGAGAACCTCATCTATCAACCAATGATACAAGCGATTGATCTCGCTCCAGTGAACACCTTCAGGTTCTCTCTCAGCTGTCTCCATCCAGACTAAATACAGTGCCATCTGTTTCAGCAGTGATCTTTAAACCTCCCAACATGTTGTTTTAATAGAGCTGATTCCAGCTGATTACAACCCCGATGACCCCGCCCCATGTCCCAGCCAGTACAGTCCAGACCCGAGTAGAGACCTCAACACAGTATGTGATGGATGGCAGAGAGGTGACGGTTCAATCTATATTTTATATATTGGTAATTAAAATCACTACAGATTATAAATTATAAATATGTTGTTTTGCTTGTTTTCAACTAAACTAAATGTAAATGGTATCAATGCATGACTTTTTTGACACAATCAATCTCCACATTAGAGGGAATTGGAGACCATAAAACAACTAGAAAATGCATTTCCTGCTGAAAATGCGTTGGAATGCTGAAAGCTGAAATGAATCTTAAAAACATTGCTGAAAATAGATATCCAACTTTAAAAAAATTGCAAAAAGCTTAATAATTCAAAAAGTTGAAAGATTACAAATATGAAGTTATATCACCCCTCTCCTGAAAGAGCTGAACATTTTGATATTCGAACGGTTTCTGTAGCTTAAAAGAATTCCAGCGGTAGTGCTATTTGTTGTAGTAGTAGTAGAAGTTGTAGTTGTAGTAGAAGTATTGTTAGCAGTATAAGTATTAGTGGCATTTGAATAAGTACTAGTTGTAGCAGTAGTGATATTTGTAGTAGCAGTAGCAGTAGAAGTTGTAGTCGAAGTATTAGTAATTAGAAGAAGTAGTAGAAGTAGTAGTATCAGTGGTCATAGTAATAGGTGTAGTAGTGGTCGTAGTATTTAATATAACAGCAGTAGTAGTATAATAAGTATTAGTAGTAGTAGTAACAGTAAAGTCAGTTTTTGAAGTAGCAGTAGTAGTAGTACTAGTAGCAGTCGTACTAATAGCTGTAGTAGTATTAGTACTGGTAGTAGCAGGAATAGCAGTATTAGCAGTTGTGGTATAAGTAATAATAGTAGTGGTAGTGGTAGTAATAGCAGTAGTGGTAGTAATAATATTTATGGTAGCAGTAATAGCAGTAGCAGTAGTAGTAATAGTAGCAACAGCAAAAGTTTAAGTAGTAGTAGTAGTAGTAGTAGTAATACTAGAAATATTAGCAGTAGTAGTAGTTGTCGCAGTATGAGTAAGAGCATTCATTATTTCAACAAAAAAGCCTAATTTTGAGCTAAAAGTTTAAATACAGTTAATCCATGAGGCTTTTATTTTGAAAGGGTGGGACTGGGTGGGGGAGGGAGGGGGAGAGGAGACATAATCATCATGTTTGACACACATAAACAGAGGTTATTAAATGACAGGCTTCATCACAAGCAGTTCAGTTAGAATTCACTCTCTGGGGCTTTTATTTTGAAATGGGGTGTGGGGTGTGGGGAAGAAGGGGAGAGGAGACAGAATCATAATGTTAGATAAACACAAACCAGTTATTAAATGACAGGCTCATCACAAGCATTTCAGTTAGGATTCATTCTGTGGGGCTTTTATTTTAAAATGGCGTGTGTGTGTGTGGGGGGGGGGGGGGGGAAGACCTCTAAAGAGTCCTAAGACCTGAATGACTGTATGAGAGAGACACACACAGAGAGATAGAGGGAGAGGCGTGTATGTGCACGTGTGTCTGTGAGTCTGTGTGTTTATCAACATCACTAATTGGCTCAATCGCGAACACCTGTGTGCCTGAAGCCATTTCATGGAGATAAAACAGGGAAACACCTCTCAAACAAATCATCAAAACTCCCATAACCGTACCTCCTATTGCTCCTATATTAATAATTGAGAGGAAGGATGACTTGAGAAACAGATCCTGTAAAAATTGTGTCTGTAGTGTAAAAAATGTTGCTTAACTGGCGATCTACAAATGGGGTACCATGTTCTGTGGAAGATGTTTTTGAAGCAAAATGTAACATTGGTCTCGAGCAGAAAGTTGGTTTTCCTCTCAATTAACGGCTTCTGTGTCAAATGTTGAAATCTGTGGGATTCCACAGTCATTTTTCTATGACAAGGACAATATTAGCTACTTTTACATTCAGAAATTATGCATGAAGAGTGAAGATTGTGGACACAGTGGCAAAACACAAATGTTTTTTTCACAAGAATCTCAAGCTGCTCTTCACTCTAGCATTGACATCACGCACTCTAGGCCTGCATTATAGGCGGCTGCTAGCCGCCTATAATGACGTCAGCATTACATGCCGCTCAGTGTTCGTCTGTAGCTTTCCCGCTAGGTGCAGAGTGTGCTGTGATTGGTCACTGGGCGAGTACGTGACTATCGTGAAACGAAATTTAACAGCCAGTAGAGGCTGATGGGTAGTGAATCACATCACGTGATGCAGTTCAGCCAATCAAAATGCATTGTGACTGAGTTGAGCTGCACCATGATAGAGGTGCTGAGAGGAGGAAAGACACTGCAGAGCAGTACGTTCAACGTTCAAGTTGTGAAAGTAAAATCCTGATAATCTCTTTGGGTCGCGGCTTGTCATTAAGGAATGACGGTGGATCCCACAGCCAGACCAACTGAGAACATTATATTTTCCTGAATTTAGGCTTTTGCATTCTCTAAATGCTCGAGCGTTATTCAAACGACTCGTACTGAACGGTTTAATATGAAGACGTACATAGTTACAGCCTTAAACATGAGCTGTGGCGCCACAATGTGGTTATAAGGTGGTATTTCAGCTGCAGGACAGCAGTGAAGGCCCAGGTATGAAATGCACGGCCCGCCACTGCATTTGTGGTATCAACTTCAAGGCACCCTGCTGATGTTTGCCCTCTAGCACTATGGAGTAGTTGTGTCCCTATTGTGTTGGACTCACGCACGTGCAAGAGGATGAACATACATGGAGGTGATGAGATAATTCATACAAATGGTTTCATGTTATTCCACTGATTGACAATGGACGGTAACGCACCATGACCCTTAACGTGGCAGGTAAGAGGGAGGGATATAAACACTGCAGGACATTGCATTCAACACAGCAGTTGGACCTGAAGGATGCACACAGTGAGGTTCGCTGAGTAACGCTGGATGTGAAGTTAAAGCTCTTTGCTTTTCTGTGCATTCTCTACAAAGTTGGAACTCCATTGGCAAAAGAAAAGTTGTGCCTTTTGAATTTCATGCAGTCCCACTGTTTGTAATATTGTTCATATCCATGTAACTCTCCCATATTTCCTCATGCCGTGTTGACATTGAACCAAAGTAACCTCTGCCTATGTCACAGAGGTCAGAGGTTATCCAAGAGGTGACAGACAAAGCAAACAGACAACTTCAGAAGAATCAGCTCTTTCTATGACATCCGAAGGGCTTGTGTTTTACATAAGCCAGATTGCTCACCAGGACAAATCGACGGTCTCACATCACCCCCGTACTCCGATCTCTCCACTGGCTCCCTGTAGCATCTATGGTTACACTTCGAAATTCTCACCATCACTTACAGAGCACTTCACGGTCAGGCTCCGGCTTATGTAGCTGATCTACTTCGCCCCTATTCACCCGCCCGCACTCTCAGGTCAAACGCTCTGGGTCTTCTGTCAGTCCCACGCACACGATTTAAGACCCGTGGTGACCGAGCCTTTGAGGCAGTGGCCCCGAGGCTCTGGAATGCTCTGCCTGCTCTACGCCTCGCAGATACTGTGAATACTTTTAAGAACCAGCTCAAAACCCACCTGTTTAGGCTGGCGTTTGAGTAAAAACCCATGTCCTAGACCTGCTCTTAAAATATGTTTTACATTTTTATTTTATTTTTTATTATTTTTTATTTTATTTTTTATTTTTCTCTGTGTATGTAATTTATTGACCCTTTAATTTAATTTATTGTGTTTTTTATTTATTGTGTTTTTTATGCTTTTAAATGTCTGCTCTGTTAAGCACTTTGTGATATTATTGTCTGTGAAAAGCGCTATGTAAATAAAATTCATTCATTCATTCATAAACAGGGTACATAATGCCACATCATCCCCTCCCCCTGCCCTGCCCCAGGTGGAGGGCCCGGCTGGGACGGGCTCAACAAACAGGACTGTTTGTCCACTTTGTACAGCTGAAAATATGACAGAAATGTCTTACCAATTTTTGCTGAAAAAAATACTTCCAGACATAACAGAGACATAATAAGCATAGGCTTACATGCTCTTTATAGCCGGAGACGTGTCAGGGGTCCACCAGAGCCTCCACGGCCCAGTCTGTGGCAGACAGCTGCAGGGACACGTCAGCATAGGTCATCAGCTGTGTTTGGAAATCAGGAAAGTGTTGCAAAATACTTTCAGTTATCAAATGTGTTTGAGTAAACAGGTGTTAGTGAAGGTAGAGTAATTCTGAGATTTGGCAGGTTCTAAAGTCAAGTAAGTCCTCAATCACAAGTAAAGTGAAGCTGAAAGTCTTTCAGGTCTTTGAACACAAAACATTCTGACATTTGTGTTGCTTGCATTTTTTTTTATATTGTGGTCGTAGAAACGATCTTGAACTTGGTCAAGAGCGTTTCTGATGAAGACAATGGCTGAAAGCTCTGGAAAAAAAGAAGACGGTTGGCGCTTTGATTACATGTTGTTAATATGGCCATGTGACAACAGTGAGCCTCCATATGCCCATGCAGGCCATGAGATGAGGCGGACAGCTCCACAACTAAAACAACAGTAAAATGCAGTAGCACTTCATTTAGACTTCATTAGAATCTGTTTCCTTCAAGCTCAATGGTCCACTGTCAATGGCCTGTAGGTCTCTACGTACACACCTGTCCGTCAGGAGGGTAGTTGCAGTGGTGTTTCGTAGATTGCTGAGTCAAAGTTTTTAAACGCATTTACAAGGTTGTTGTCGCCAATGTGTGATGCTGCGGTCACACCGGTTGCGTTGATTTTTTGACGCACTGCAAAATCGCGTCCAACGCGCCGCCGGTCGTGTTCAGACCAAACGCCGCAAAATCTCGTAGCGCCGGAGAGGGGGCGTGGTTTATAGACCTGGATCCGTTCAACTGTCTGCCATTAACCATGGAAAGAATAACCTATATTCCTACGTGTTGTGGAAGTCACAGATATCCCGGGAAACTAAACGCCGTCATGTCTGGTTCACAATATTGTTCAGAGGAGCTCCGTGGATTGTATCGAGCTGTATTCACTGTGTCTAGCAAGCCGCCGGTCGCTGTTTACACAGACGGCTACAGGATTTATTTGTCCTCCATTGTTGTTTGCGATTCAGCACCAGCCGGAGCAGCAACTCAACGCTGATAGGCTATCGCGCCACAGCGTCACGCGATTATGTCGCAGAAGTTGAAAAATTTCAACTCGCGCGTTGGCGATTTTGCGGCGTCCACCGCGTCCACCGCACTGCTATAACTCGTCCAACGCGCTGCGCAATCGCAAAATCGCGGCGCGCCAGTCTCATCGCGTCTGTGCATAGACTTTGTATGTAATCTCGACGCGCGTCAAAAAAAAACGCGACCGGTGTGACCGCAGCATAAGAAAACCATTACTTCAGACATCCACCAGAGAGGGAAGTATACAGAGAACAGTTGCCTTCTGCTGATGGAAACACTTGATGAGAGCTGTGAGACTGAAGCAACACTTTGAAGTCATGGGCCATGAAACCAAAACAGTGGACTGAAATATGCTGAGATGCTCCGTAGAGTTGAGGGAAACTGCAGAGTTGGTGATGATTCTCAGTGGGTTCGTCACTACAAGCCACACCTCTAACATTACCTGTCATCATTTAATTGATGGTCAGTGTAAAGATAGGCATTATTGTAGCTTTGACTTCATGATAATGTATCTCATGACCTGACATGTTGCAGTCTTGCCACTAGATGGCAGCACATCATTTAAATTGCTCAGTGAGTGGTGTTACCTGATGCTCAGTGGCTGAGCATCAGGTAACACCACGAGTGTGATGTTATGATCAAATCTGGGATGTCAAATTTAAGGATTACTTTTGGCTTTAAAATTTTTTTTTACAGTTACTGCACCTCCTCCTCTATCATCACCTCTCATATGATCTCCATCACCTCCACTAAATACCATCTCCTCCAGGAACACCACGCCACCTCTACTCCGCCCGTTGCCAACAGTGTCTGGGAAAGAGACAGGTGCATTTATCATGCACCTGTCATTTGGACTCCTTGGACACAAAGCTGCAAAAGGATCAGAATCTGTATTTTTTAACTGTTTAATCTGTTTTTGATTAAAATATTACAATAATAATGATAATTAATAAATAAAATACATACACAATTGAATAGGTAGAAAATGTGCTATCTCTTTAAGTGCCCTGACCTTGCATTGATTTCAGATATGTTATTATACATTACATCACGGTTAAAAGTTATTATGTTGGACCATCATTGTTGGTGTTGTAGATATAAGAGTTATGCGGCTTGGTAGCCATCTGTCCATGTGTACCAATATCAGCCAAACATGCCAGTATCCTTTTGGAATCAAATGACGTGAACATTTTCCTTCTCAGCCTCCCTAAACTGCTGAGGGTTGTGAATAAATGGAGCTGCAGGGTCTCACCACCGAGGGCTACTGGGAGGTCTCTTCAGATTCCTGTCTGACAGCGAGGGTCCTCCACTCTCTGTGGAGAGCCCCTTCACCTCCAACTACCAGAGAGCAAGGCCTGAGCCCCAGCTACACACACACATATGCACACACTCAATTATTCCAGACAAATTATGGACACTGGGGGGATAATTCGGCCTCTACGTCGTCTGACGGGGGAACATTTAACTCATTGTTGCCCCCTAATCTTCACCTCCACCCTTCCTGTGACCCCGCTGCCAGCCCCCACTCCTCAACCACCACCCTACTCAGAATGTGAGGCCATCTTTCACTGTTGTTTCTCATATCTTGGTTGAGGTTTTTGTTCACGTCTTCCTTGAAGACACAGAATAATGTATTTCAATTTGATATGTTTTTAAACGCACATTTTAATGTTAATGCATTGGAGCAAAACTTTATAAGCAGCACTAGCAGATTTTGTTTTTGTTTTTGTTGCATTCAATACATTTTTTGTTGTCAAAAAAGTCTAAACTGATTTTAGATCCTTCTGAGGGAGAGCTGTATCCATCCCACACCATTTAGCTCTTATTCTCACGCATTGTTGTTTTTGTTTCGTGTTGCGTCCGACCATCAGGCTAAAAGAAGAGGAGGGAGGGAAACAACTGGATTGGCCGTAGGGAGGTAGAGGTCAGATGTCAGACTGGGGTGAGCTGACATGGGCAGTAATGAGACTGACCCTCATTAGATCTAAGTCCTGGTGAGATGACAATGAGAGCTGATGAGGACAGTCAGGTGTAACGAGCAGCCAAACAGGACTGGTCAACACACTGAAAGAACAGGCAGGAAGCACAGAAGGACTTCAGGCTTCAGAAGCAGTTCTATTTACGTTACAGCAAAGGATTGGATAAAGGAGTGTGTACGCATCGGCATATGAATGTATCGAGTGTGAGTCAGAATCCACGTTAACAAACACCAGAATGTGTCTTTGTTCTATCCACAGGAGCCTTGGCAGTTATTATTTACAATAAGGAGTAAACGAACATCACAGGTGACACTGCAGGTCGCTTCATGATGCGGCTTGGTTGAAGACTCCATTGTGATTGGTCCTTTACAGCATACTGTAATTTCTTTATAGCGGACTGCTGCTGTGGACGCTGATTTGAAATCAATATTTTGTGTTAAATTATTGATCTATAAAGTTGCCATGTGATAAGCGAGCCGGTCATGTTGTGAGATGAACCCTGACAGGGTGAAGGAGACACGACGTGGAGCTGAACTCTATCCCACACTTCCATCTGACACTATGGCAACTAAAAGTGGCTTCACTCACTCTCTCTTTTTAAAGAAGTAACATTTTTATTAAGGATAGACATCAAAACCATAATGAAAAAGAAAGTGTACAAACAAATGCAAGACAAGGATAACTACAAGGCATGAAGCAAGCACTTGTATTCTGTGTTTTCTTCTATCAGCAGGATCACATGGAAAGCCACCGTCTCACGTCACTGGTGGGAAACCAATCATGTGACACTACTCTGGCTAAGCTTTGGTTAGGTAGGAATGTAAAGGTGGGCTGATATTTCACATCTGATTTTCAATCAGGAGAGCGGCGTTTGTGTTCCATCAACGTTTGAATAACTGGAGCTACAACTTGTCCCAAACCTTGTCCAAGTGTTCTACTTGTCCAACTCGAAACAGACCTTGACCTCAACCAAATTGAGGTTGCAATGCCCACATAATGTAGAATAAGATCATTGTAATATGTTGTTGTTGAACATAATTAGGGGTTTGCATTATAGCCCGATATTGATGTATTGCAAATTCAAGACGACATCATGGTTGCTAATTTGAGAGAAGCAGGGCAGGGTGTAAAGCAGTGGCTATCAGTGTAGTCATGGTACAATAAGGGTATATGACCAACATGATAAGACTGTTCAGAGTGAGTCGGACAATTGAAGATCAAGGTTCTTCATGTTCTTCTTCAGCCTGGAGCAGCGTTTGCCTGAGCTCTGCTCCTGGCCGGAGGAGGAGCCTCTTCTGCTGGACGCGGAGCTCTCCGCCTCCCGCCTGAGCTCGGGCAGCGAACCCGGATCTGGAGGCCCTGCTGGATACTGAGCTGTAGGAGTTTCTGGTGATTTCGTCTGATTTCACCGCAATCGGACCTGCTGGCGCCAATGACAAGCATTCAAAACAACTGCATAGAAACAGCCAACCCTCTTGCTGATGGTTTCTTTGCTCATGTAGGTCATATAGATGCATCAGTATTAAATAGTGTTTCATTACCAGTCAAGACTTCTTTAGTATCTTAAACTATTAAGTAGCATACAGTTTATTCTTTGCATTAGCAGTAAAACAATAAAACAGCTCTGTATAATCGGGCGTCTTCAACAAAATGGACTGTACTTGCATTTCTCTTTTCTAGTCTTCATACCGCTCAAAGCTCTTTAACACTTGTGGCAAACCAGGGGGAAAAGCCGAGCCGACACAGCACAGGAGGCGGATCCCCAAGCTCAGGTTGGGGGAGGTGATAGAGGGAGTATACTATCCGGTGCAGGTGCTGCAGCCACTAGGCACATGGCAGTGGTCACACCTGCAGCCCATGAGCTAATTGGAAGGAGCATATATTCCCAGGGCTGTGAAGCCGCCGGGGGAAGAAAGAGACAGGCCGACAGACTGGGCTGAGGATACAAGGATCCATGGAACCTCTGGAAAGGAGCTTCAGCAGACGGGCGGTAACTAAACGTACTCACCTCTCTCCTCTGCTCTGCCCAAACAGGCCGGAGGAATCGTCTCACGCTGAGTGTAGACCGAAGGCCAAAGACCCCGACGGGGAGGAATCTTTTGTTTAGTTTGACCCAATCCCGCTTTACCCTACCCTGTTTATTAAAGGACACTTTTTGTTACATGGCTACTGTCTCTGAGTCACCTGTTTTATCGCTGAATCTTGCCTCCACGTCCCCCGGGTTGCCACACACTACATGTCATCATTCACCCATTCACACAAATTCATACACTGATGGCAGGGCTACCATGCAAGGTGCCACCTGTTCATCAGGACTCTCTAACATTCATACCCGTTCATGGACTACGGGAGCAGTTTGGGGCCCAAGGACACGTGGACGGGGACTAAAGGAGGCGGGGAAGGAACCGCCGATCCTCTGATTGAAGGACGAGCCGCTCTATCACTGAGCCACAGTTGGCCTTGAGTGTGGTTCAGTGTGTTGTCTGCTCGAGTCTTCTCATGTTATTGATCACACTCACTACATTACATTATAAGATTGTCACTCTCAGTGAACATATGTTATGATATGCATATGCAGATTCAACTTGCAGTAAGGATGGCACAACAGAGGCGAGTGGTGTCGTGTGGACAGGGAAGAGTAGTGGCTCCAGGTGTGACCCATGGGGAACCCCAGCACTTTGTTTTCATGCTCGTTCTCAGCGTCCTCCTGGATCACAACTGTTGTTTCTCTTTGAACTACATGTGTGAACAGCATTTGTACAGCGATACAAACCACTGATGCATGATGACATTTATTGTGTGAAACAAGCTATAACACTATATTACTACGTACTATATACATATTTACCTATTAAGTATTCACCTTATGAGTTGATATAATACGTTGAAAATATCCATTGCATTTTTTATATAACACTGTTTCAGATCATTAATGTTTAAGTTAAGTAACTGGACAGTAATCTGGGATCAATATCTTTTATTTTAAATAATTAAACATCTCCCTTCTACTCTTTCAATGGCCTCATTTACATGATTTAATTCCTTATTTACTCTTTTCCTTCTGCATTAGAAACAATTACACCTGAATTGTTATGAATATACAGAGACAGAAGAAATAGAAATGTGTTTATCTGAACACCACGATAACATTTTAACCATTTCCATACATCCTTTTCCAGAAATGTCTGCTCCCAGAGCTGCATGCTTCTGTTTGAAGGGTCTGCATATTAATAATAATAATAATACATTTTATTTATAGCACTTTTCAAAGTTCTCAAAGACACTTTACAAACATTAAAATCATCATAAAAAAGCTAAACAGAAGTGTTCAGAATAATCCTTGGTTTTAAACAAGGTGCAATAGCTCAACTGATGCTGAGGCCAATGAGAAAGTAGCTGTACGGAGCTAACGCCTGTATGTATATTTAGTGCATTAGCAGTAGACTATGGTCCACCAGCTAGCCTGCAGTCCAGTCACCATGCTTGTCACAGCTTATCTCTGTACTTTTGTGCATGAAGCAAAGAGGAAACTACACAAAGCTATTTTCTCACATTTGGCTAATAGCTGAAGTTAGCTGACGTTTGCTGGCTCTGCCTGAGGAATGAGCTGTTTGCGTTACTGTCTTGTCATGTTATGAAGTGTGTCTCACCTTTCTGCCACAGGCTCCAGAGCTTCTGGAGCTATTTGAATTTACAAGGTCAGTTACTGTAACTTTTTACACTTTTCCAAAATACACGTATATAGCAACAAATCTAGCGACTCTTTGGTCAGAACTGAACTCGCCAATATTTCTCAGTCAATGTGTGGCTCTTTGAACAGGCTGTGTTCAGCAAGTGGAGGAAAGCAGCAACATTTTCAGTCGCCCAATCAGCAGCCAGCCAGAAGGGTAAATGAGCTGTGAATGTGCCTAACGACCAATCTCAACAACCATTGTCTGGGGAACGCCTTCTTGTCTTTCTTCTACATAATTTAACTTGACTAGATTTTCTTTTCTTTTTTTTCTCAAAATACACAGAATTTACCAGATTGACTTCAGTCCAGAGTCTGAATCTTTGCTGATGATACTTTACAACAGCCTACTTCAAAACACTGTGGAATGAGAGGCAGATTATATGCATATTGATGCTCGTCTCTTATTTAATTAAAATAGATGTGTTTTGATGTCATGGATAGGGGAATGAATGTGTGAATAGATCGCGTGACATCAGTGATTTCTTATGCTGCTCACACACCGGGCGCGTTTTTTGATTGACGCGCGTCGAGATTACATACAAAGTCTATGCACAGACGCGATGAGACTAAAAATCGCGGCGCGCCAGTCTCATCGCGTCTGTGCATAGACTTTGTATGTAATCTCGACGCGCGTCAATCAAAAAACGCGCCCGGTGTGTGAGCAGCATTAGGCAGGCTTAACTTTCCATTGAAAATAGTTGGTAACAGACTCGTTGTTAGCTGTTCTTTACTTTCAACTCTGATTTGAGCACTCCCTATGTTACATCAAGTGTATTTTATTCATATAGCCCAGTATCAAAAATCACAAATTTGCCTCAAGGGACCTCACAAACTGTACAGCAAATGACACCCTCTGTCCTTTCTTTGAGCCTCGCTTCAGATAAGGAGCAACTCAGATCTGGACAAATGGACGGACAGACATGCAATAGATGTGTGTTCAGAATAACCAATATAAAGAAATACTGTATGAAGAATCCAATAAGAAAGATGACACAAAGAATGTCACTACTCGTTGCTGTAAATGTTGACGGTCTGGACATTTGCCATCAACAAGTGGACCAATGAAAGTGAAAGAAGAAAATGACAGTATTGCACAAGAAAAGTCCAAAAAGTGAACACAATCTTTATTTTTGAATTTCTACCTTGGGGATCATATTGAGATCCAAGATACATCTCAAAAACCTGGTAGGGGCCCCGGCCCCCAGGTTGGGAACCGCTGCTCTAACCAAGTGATTTACAGCAGGTCCTCTTGTGACCTCGCTTCCTGCCGCCAACAGCTTACTTACTTGTGAGTGACAGCGCTGCATGCTTGGCTGATACAGTCTTAAGGTGTGCTTGATGGATGAGCCGACGTCCAAAGATCTGTTTGTCTTGTTGCTTTCAAAGGCCTAGCGTGACCCGCCGGCACGGATCAAGATGTGAGCCTTACTTCGACCACACCGGAACACCAACAGGTTGTGACCTCTGACAACAAGATCCAACGTCATGTGGAGACCGCACATCAATAAACACTTTGAAACTGCACCGCCACCCTCAACAGCCATCCATGGCCCCAACAAAGCCTTGCTGTGACACAAAGACAACACAATTGGAAAACAGGAATGCATGAGTTGAGAAAAGGAAGGGCTGGGTGGGAGAGAGGGGTAATGTTGGGGTGAGAGGGGGGAGACCATTTCAAATCATTTGATGCAGAAGCTGAGCAGCGACCATTTGACTGCTCGGAGGACTATGTGGACTGTGACTTTCAGGGCCTGGTTGCGCTAAAGTGATGCAGGTTGTGAAAGGACCCTCTGAAGTGACAGCTTTTTCTCTCTTTCTGTCCCTGTGTGGTGCAGGGGACTGACCGGGTCCCAGAGACACTTATATCACTGGGCCGTGACAGCTACACACATACACGAAGACACAAACACACACAGAGTGGTGGCTCGAAGCCTTTTGTTGCTGCGTCCTGGTCCACTGATCTCACTCGTTGCTGAAGGACAATAAAAGGGCAGTCAGTCAAACAGGCAGTCAGTCAGCTACTGTCTGCTTCCCAGTAACATAGCAGGCAGTCGCAAGGGCAGAACTAATCTGGGAATGTCTCCCAAACTCTTGAACAAAAAGCATAAAACAAAAGAAACACATGGACCCACCACTAAAATCGTATCCACACAATGACACTGGTATTATTATTGGGACTTCATTAAACCATTATTGTACCCAACAACCTCTGGATACAACTGGATGCTTCATTCAACACTTGATTTAAATCTCTGTGATAAAAACATTGATTCAAAACGTTCCATCTGAGATATCACCGCTGCTGCTATGTCTCATAATACAGTAAGAACACAATGGCAGGACACATTTAGGGAAACTTTACTGAAGTACAAGCAATGTAAGTATGAAAACTGTTGCAATCACAACTACACTTAAGCAAAGGGGAAGTATTACCATTACGATGTAGTCTAGTCCACTTTCCACAGAGACAGTTGCTTAAGTGACTAGAACAAGGAAACGTGTAATTTGTTATTGAACTGCTTATGGTCCATAGTCCTTACAGGCTATACAGTCCTCCAT
Organism: Lycodopsis pacificus; assembly: GCA_028022725.1. Lineage (NCBI taxonomy): Eukaryota > Metazoa > Chordata > Actinopteri > Perciformes > Zoarcidae > Lycodopsis > Lycodopsis pacificus. The sequence goes on from CM051690.1 coordinate 3,354,139, forward strand.
ATGAGGCAGGAAGCTGGTCTGTGGATGGAAAGGTGAGATCAGTATTAAGGAGTTTAATCCAGTCAATTCCCCAACTGGTGTTTCTCCAGGTTATCAAACTGGTCCCCCAGCTCGGTGCCCCAGTTGCAGCTCATGGTGTCCGGTCCGGTCAGCTCCTCGCACTCCGCTCCGGTTGATTCGGGGATTTCAGGTCAAACTGGGGAAAGTCAGCAGGCTCCTGTACATGATCACATCCCTGTGGGGACTTAAAATAACTGTCGCTGTTTGTTTCTTCGTGGATGAACAAAGCGGAAGGAGCTGCAATGGGAGGACTGAGGAACATTGTAACGTTAGCTTAACTGTTATCGTCATGTGCCTCCTGTCCGTTATCAACTGTCACAGCCTAAGGAGGAGGTGTTAATCTGTACATAGTATTTTAAAGCTGCAGCTGGTCCCACATATCAATCTCAATACTTCGTACTGTTGCGGATATCAAACTAAATCAATGCTTCATCTTTTTTAAATGCTTTTTTTGTTCTTAAAATTTGAATCAACAAGGAAACCGTTGTTAAATAAAGTATGAGTGAATATGCCAAATACATACCAAAGTACAACAATAATAATACTTTGGCATATTATCACCCTATAAAGATCATTTGGATCGTGTAAATACGAGTGCTGTCTCCCTGATCTCCAGTCTCTCGAGTGCAGTCTCTCTGATCTCCAGTCCGGTCTCCCTGATCTCCAGGCTCTCGGGTGCAGCCCCCCTGATCTCCAGGCTCTCGAGTGCAGCCCCCCTGATCTCCAGGCTCCCGGGTGTGTCCTCCTGACCCCAGCCGCCACCGCCGTTTCCGAACCGCAGCGACCTCCAGTCCCGGCCGCCGCCGTCTCCGAACCGCAGCGACCTCCAGTCCCGGCCGCCGCCGTCTCCGAACCACAGTGATCTCCGGTGCCGGCCGCCGCCGTCTCCGAACAGCACCGACCTCCGGTCCCGGCCGCTGCCGCCTCCGAACCACAGCAACTTACAGTCCCGGCAGCCGCTGTCTCCGAACCGCAGCGACCTCCAGTCCCGGCCGCTGCCGCCTCCGTACCACAGCAATCTCCAGTCCCGGCCGCCGCCGTCTCCGAACCGCAGCGACCTCCGGTCCCGGCCGCAGCCGTCTCCGAACCGCAGCGACTTCCAGTCCCGGCCGCCGCCGTCTCCGAACAGCACCGACCTCCAGTCCCGGCCGCCGCCGTTTCCGGACCGCAGCGACCTCCGGTCCTGGCCGCTGCTGCCTCCACGCTGCAACGACCTCCAGCCCCTTACCCCGCTGGGTCATCAGTCTATCCCCCTGAACCCCAGTCTATGGACTCCGGTTTGCCGGAGCCCCATCTCCGAGAGTTGGAGACCTGTTCCCCGTCTGATCTCCAGCCCCTGGAGACCTGTTCCCCGTCTGATCTTCGGCCCCTGGAACCCTGTTCCCAGTCTGATCTCCTGCCCCTGGAGACTTGTTCCCACTCTGATCTCCAGCCTCTAGAGCCTTGTTCCCACTCTGATCTCCAGTATCTAGAGCCCTGTTCCCCGTCTGATCGCCAGTCTCTCGAGTGCAGTCTCCCTGATCTCCAGTCTCTCGAGTGCAGGCCCCCTGATCTCCAGGCTCCCGGGTGTAGTCCTTCTGACCCCCGGTCTCTAGAGTTGCGCCCTCCTGACCCCCGCCAACGTTTCCGAACCGCAGCGACCTCCAGTCCCGGCCGCCGCCATCTCCGAACTGCAGTGACCTCCAGTCCCGGCCGCTGCTGCCTCCACGCTGCAACGACCTCCAGCCCCTTACCCCGCTGGGTCATCAGTCTATCCCCCTGAACCCCAGTCTATGGACTCCGGTTTGCCGGAGCCCCATCTCCGAGAGTTGGAGACCTGTTCCCCGTCTGATCTCCAGCCCCTGGAGACCTGTTCCCCGTCTGATCTTCGGCCCCTGGAACCCTGTTCCCAGTCTGATCTCCTGCCCCTGGAGACTTGTTCCCACCTCCAGTCCAGGCCGCCGCTGTCGCCGAACCGCAGCGACCTCCAGTCCTGATCGCCGCCGTCTCCGAGCCGCAGCGACCTCCAGTCCAGATCGCCGCCGTCTCTGAGCCGCAGCGACCTCCAGTCCCGATCGCCGCCGTCTCCGAACCGCAGCGACTTCCAGTCCCGGCCGCCACCGTCTCCGAACAGCACCGACCTCCAGTCCCGGCCGCCGCCGTTTCCGGACCGCAGCGACCTCCGGTCCCGGCCGCTGCCGCCTCCGCGCTGCAACGACCTCCAGCCCCTTACCCCGCTGGGTCATCAGTCTATCCCCCTGAACCCCAGTCTATGGACTCCGGTTTGCCGGAGCCCCATCTCCGAGAGTCGGAGACCTGTTCCCTGTCTGATCTCCAGCCCCTGGAGACCTGTTCCCCGTCTGATCTTCAGCCCCTGGAACCCTGTTCCCAGTCTGATGTCCAGCCCCTGGAGACTTGTTCCCACTCTGATCTCCAGTCTCTAGAGCCCTGTTCCCAGTCTGATCTCCAGCCTCTAGAGCCCTGTTCCCATATTAGTTCCCATATTAGTGTTCAGAATGTTAAATACAGATCCTTTAAACATGTCAGAGATTATACCAAATGGGCTGTTACCTTAAAATGTCATTTATCCACAGAATGTCAGTGCACTTAGTTGAAGATGTGTCAATGTTGCTGCCATAAATTGGATTTATGTGAGATGAGTGTTTTTCCAAGCCAAGATTTAAGAACAATAGAAAATGATGTGCATGGAAATAATTGCGAGTTACGAAATAACGACAAAGAATATTCCCCCATCAAGCACAAATGTAACATATGCAGACTTCATTAGCTGGTGTTCAACAAAGACCAAAGAGTAATCTGAGTAATCTGGTGAGCAGCTTTAAGAAAAACTTGCTGTCCTTTTTCTCCTCTCGTCATCTCTCCATCAATCTGAGGGCTCCTATTTTGGATGTCCCTTTTCATTTGATGTGGCAGCAATTAGCAGGGGGACGTTTGTCCCTTTGGGCAGACAGGCGGTCCACTCCACTGATCCCCGTCCATACGGGCTGAGTGGATAGAACTGAAGATCGCACGGCATGGGGATCAAACAGGCCTGACTTGCCACCGTTATGGCCCCTCAGCTCCCTCCTCTTTATTGGAAAAGGAAGAGGGCCAGAAAAAAAAGTAGTGAGGTGTTAGTTTTCCCATGAGAATGCTCGGGGGGCGGGGGGGGTAAAGCATCGTCAGGAGTTAATTTCATAAGAAGTTATTTCGATTTTACAATAGACTATTAGCTAGACATACCTTAAAGACTAGCTTTACACATTGACATCCCACTGCAGCGACCTATTCTCATCCTGTTGGTAACATCAGCAATAATATGAAAAATATGAATTTTGTTTTTTAATTGATTGCATCATGATATGTAGGAATTACAGGGAGAGCACTTAACATGATGAACGTTGTCTACATAACAATGTCACCTGAAGGCTAACTGATAGGTGATAGAGAAGCCTACAACCATCTCGACCTCCCCCCCCCCCCCCCCCCCTCTGTCATATGACCCTCATCTTGCACGTTGTAGCATTTCAAACACTAACAGGTCTTTCACCACGGACATTTCCGTTAGTGCCGTGTCTGTTTATTTGTCATGTAACCAGCGTAACACTGCTTCCGTAGTTATTCTCACCCAAACTACAATCTTTCCTAAACCTGATTTAGTAGTTTCGTTGCCTAAACCTCACTAAGTTGTTTCCTGTGAAGACCGTAGTTTATATTGCAAAGACTGGATGCATGTAATGAGACAATAACACAATACATAATACAAACTGTTATATGATTATACGTTAACAAGTAACTTACCACCCTGTGCATTATGCAGTCAGAACACCATTGTACTACTTTTTGTGCAATCTGTTTGCATGTAAACTATAAAATAAAATAGAATGCTGTGTTTTATATACAGTATCACAATACATGAAATGATGAAATGATATCCGGATACAGATAGCATGTTAATCCCAGGTAGGAATAGACTCAAAAGGATAATTTTAACAATGTCCAAAGGCCTTCAAGATGCCTTCATGAAACACTGGAATCGTACCTGCAGATATTCACACTATTCCCAAGATGCCATCGACAAGCACACGATCCCTCACAGCTTTCTCATTTGTGCCAGTTGTGTTTGATGGAGCAGCTGGCTGATGAAGCCCCACTAACCAGGCACCAGAGCATCTTGAGTGTAACTCTACTTGAGGGCATCGTGTAAACCATGACAGCAGATAAATGCCAAGGTAATCTGGATAAACAAGACCCTGGACTATTGCATGTGAACAATTGCAGTGGGAAGTTATATGTAGGTCAAATGTGAGAGAGTTATCTGCTGAGATACCAACAAGTTTGTTATCATGAATCCCATTGGTCGGTGCAGGAGGTCGATAAAATGCCGGGTTTCTGGTTCTGGAGAAATGTCAATCAGCCACCCTGAGAATACGGAGAGGAACAATTCTTCAAAAGGCTGGAGGGAAATGGCAAGTCAGTGAAAACCACTGGTGTCTCATCAATGAAGAGTTTGGAGCATTGTTGTTTTACAGTTGGCAGGGGGTCGAGGACAGCCCTGAGGGGGGCGGTGTGTCTGTGTGTCAGGATGTCAGCAGGAGACCTCTCAATCAAACTTTAAGACAGTCACTTGCCACCTCATTACTAACGTTCAGCCCACAGGAACTGTGAGAGAGACCCAGGTGGTCTGCAGAGAGAGCATCATGCAGAGGATTAGAAGCTAAGATGTGAACTCCTCCACAAAATCATGAAACAGACTGATGGAAGATAGACGGATTGAAGATGACATCACACACCCTCCGGCTGCTATACTGGAAGTCCTCAGATCTTCAGGGTTCATTTTTGACCGAAATCTGATCAGGATACTATAAACTGGACATTGTAATATTCACAGTACTGTGTTTTCTGTTTTCTGATTGGTTGTTGGAGGAGCAGCAGCGCTCTTTGGGATTTGCAGGGGATGCATATATGAGAAACCAGCGTAAACGCTGGTTTTATAGCGACCGAATGTCTTTGCTCTGTGGACTCTACTTTGCTCTGCTTCTCAACGGTACTTTTGCAGATCTGCTATATGCTTGGTGAGCACATCCCGGAAACTTCCCTCCACATGCCAGGCCCCCAATTCTTCCTAGCGACGACAGGATGCTGAATCGACTTCTACAGATGGCACAGTGTTGAAGAAATCACTCAGGTTGGTGTTTACATCCCACCTCTGACCAGATTACTTACAGATTACTGTCCAGCACTCTCTCCATTCTGCACCATTGTACTTTTCTCTTCTTGTTCACAAAATGTATTGTTTTTTATACATATTTTATAAGCGCCTTTATACACAGTAGGCAATGTTCACGTTTACCTTTGACCTTATTGTTAGCTGAATGTCTAGCTTTGTGCAAGTGAATTAACAGCAACGAAAACCCAGAGTCAAATGTGTTGTAATCTGTGCACATACTTGACCAATAAAGCTGATTCTGATTCTGAATGACAAAGTCAGTGAACCCTATCGCCACCCGACCCTTCCGACAAGAATGTTGATGTTGGGCACTTCTGCAAAACCCAGGAAGTTTTTAACATTCAATTCCAACGTTTTTTAAATGATTTTCTTTCCAAGTGGCCAGGGGGCTAATATAAAGGCTCCTGAGGACCTTTGGTCAAGAAAGTTGCTTTTGACCAGTTCTTTGAACTGGTTTCATGTTACTCCGATCTGGATTTCTTTACACTGGCTCCACATTAAATTAAAATTCAACTGGTTAAAAAGGAAAAATGTCCTCAGAGAATGTCATTGCTTCTTTTTCACAAAGCTTATTTGTGAGCGAATTAAAGGCTCAAAGTCAAATTAATTAACAGTATTGCTGAGCAACGAGGGAGTTTAGGGGATTTCAGGCGCTCACCTTTGGTGTTACACCCAAATGAAGTGGTTGAGAGAGGCGTGTCTAAAGTCCATCTGATCATTTGATCTTGTGTTTCTTGTCACCGTGTTACCAAATAACTGCTTTGGTGAGTAGGATGTTTTTAAGCGAAATGGAAGTCAAAACTACAAAATAAAAGCAAAGTAATAATTGTATTACTGTGATGTAACATGTGTTAAAGCCATTCTATGATACGTGAATTCATTGCTAGTGCTGCTGAAGTGAGACACATTTCCTCAAGAGAATCAGTGCAGTTTGATTTTGCCTTAGAAATGAATTGTTATCTTCAGCTTTCTTGCGTAGTGTAGTGTGTCAGAGGCAGATGTGAAGCTATTCAGTCATTGACTCCCTCTTTCATTTACTCACGTTATCCCACAGTGCGTGTGTGTGTGTGTGTGTGTGTGTGTGTGTGTGTGTGTGTGTGTGTGTGTGTGTGTGTGTGTGTGTGTGTGTGTATGTGTGTGAGAGAGAGAGAGCGAGAGAGAGAGAGGCAGAGAGAGAACGAGGACAAAAGAGAGAAAACTTTGCATCCAGTTACAGGTGGTGGCATCTCAATAGGCCCAAAGAGGAAAGAGCTGCCTTTGAATGCCACATGAAAGGACAGGGTGGGATGGGATATCTGGGGATACCTTCATTTCTCTGACGGCAACCGTGCATACAAATGGTAAGCTATGTAAGGAATCTCCTCTTCCTCGTCCTCTCTCTCTCTCATGCCTTTGTGTAGTCTCTCTGTCTCAGTGAAGCGAGGAGGGCTGTTCTTCTGTGGTTTGATGCGCTCACTCTCCCATGCCACTGGGGTGTTAGGAGTCTTGTAGGACAAGAGTGATGACACCAAGAGGGGCGCCGCTGTGTGTGTGTGTGTGTGTGTGTGTGTGTGTGTTTAGAGTGAGAGGGGTACCATGTCCAACCTATTCATCATTTGTCAATGCCATCTGCTGATCAATTAGGGGAGAACAAAAGAGCAACTGAGTGAAGGCTACAGGGCCACACACACACACACACACACACACACACACACACACACACACACACACACACACACACACGTGTGTGGTAAACACATGTGATGTCAGCGTCGGTACACTGATGCTTGAACCCGTTTTCATTCCACACATCATCAAGTGCAGACAGAATTGATTTCTGAATTGTTGATGGTATGGTCTTCTAACTAACAGAAGAGACGCATGATTTGTTTCTACACGATGTCGACCTGCATATGAAACAAGCCATTGAAATAACTGGTCTCAGCAAAGGTCACCGTGTGACTGAATGAATGAACCAGGAAGTATGCAGCAGTTTTATCAGAGTGGTCTGCCATGATTTGGAAACATGTCAGAGTGTTTTGAGAATGAGAATAATGAAGTAAAACCGATTGAGAGAGCAGCACAGGCTGGATCACCTCGGCTCTTCTGCAGAAACAGAAGTTGGTGAAGACGTTTGCGCGCTCCACTGTGAATTCATCTGGAAACAGAGAAGACATGCGATTCTGATGTGATCCTCTCATTCTTAGTCTCATGCTTGTGAACAGGTGTATGGTGTTAGTGTATTTAGACCAGCTGCCTTCATATCTTAATATTCATTGTGATAGGCGGGAGCGATGCAGTCCCTCCTCTTGATCTCTGAACTATTCTCTCTTGTTAACATTCACGCTGAATAATGAAATAAACATATCTCCCAGTTAGCTGATAGACCTTTAGCAGTTTTAACCGTGAATACAACAACAATCAGTTTCATCATCTTTGTTACGACATCTTGGGAGTTTTGTTTGTACTTCAGATCGTTCAGTACTAACAACTATCAAGGCTTTAAACCAATAGCGCTTGTCAGAACTGACATTTTTGTCACCAAGAAAACAGCTAAGTGTGTGTGTGTGTGTGTGTGTGTGTGTGTGTGTGTGTGTGTGTGTGTGTGTGTGTGTGTACGTGAATATGTGTGTCCCCAGTATAGAATCATATCAAAGCCCTTCAGCCCCAAACACACACATCATCTGCTGCAGCGCTCCACGCCTGCCTGTGGTTTGGCATCAGGCCTGGCCTTCCAGCCTCCTTACAGTGGGATCAACAGCAGGTGGAAGCACTTTGAACTTTGCTGCAGGTGGAACTTCTTTGAACCGCCACACAGTCTTGCTTACTGAGAGAGCACATCTGCAATACGTTCACACACTTTTTAAACACTGACTTCTTAAACTAGAAAGGTGCACTCAGTAGAGTGCAGATCCCCGCCAGGTGTGTCTGCAACGATTACTGCAGTATTGTGTGATTGAATGAATACAACCCACAACTGGCTAACATAAAGAAAAAGTGTATTCACATAGATATAGGCTTAAGACTTTCTGTTTTGATAGTGCTTATAGTTAGGGCTGGCTCAGGTTTATAGTTAGGGCTGGTTCAGGTTTATAGTTAGGGCTGGCTCAGGTGTATAGTTAGGGCTGGATCAGGTGTATAGTTAGGGCTGGATCAGGTTTATAGTTAGGGCTGGTTCAGGTGTATAGTTAGGGCTGGTTCAGGTTTATAGTTAGGGCTGGTTCAGGTTTATAGTTAGGGCTGGATCAGGTTTATAGTTAGGGCTGGTTCAGGTTTATAGTTAGGGCTGGCTCAGGTGTATAGTTAGGGCTGGCTCAGGTTTATAGTTAGGGCTGGCTCAGGTGTATAGTTAGGGCTGGCTCAGGTGTATAGTTAGGGCTGCTTCAGGTTTATAGTTAGGGCTGCTTCAGGTTTATAGTTAGGGCTGGCTCAGGTTTATAGTTAGGCCTGGCTCAGGTTTATAGTTAGGGCTGGCTCAGGTGTATAGTTAGGGCTGCTTCAGGTTTATAGTTAGGGCTGGTTCAGGTTTATAGTTAGGGCTGGCTCAGGTTTATAGTTAGGGCTGGATCAGGTTTATAGTTAGGGCTGGCTCAGGTTTATAGTTGGGGCTGCTCAGGTTTATAGTTAGGGCTGGTTCAGGTTTATAGTTAGGGCTGGCTCAGGTTTATAGTTAGGGCTGGTTCAGGTTTATAGTTAGGGCTGGCTCAGGTTTATAGTTGGGGCTGCTCAGGTTTATAGTTAGGGCTGGTTCAGGTTTATAGTTAGGGCTGGCTCAGGTTTATAGTTAGGGCTGGTTCAGGTTTATAGTTAGGGCTGGCTCAGGTTTATAGTTAGGGCTGGCTCAAGTTTATAGTTAGGGCTGGCTCCGGTTTGCCTTGGGCCGGCCCTTAGACAAGCTGCTATAGGCTTAGACTACCGGGGGACTTCCAAGAATACACTGAACTCCTCTCTCCTCTTCTTCATCTCTGTCTGTATGAATTGATGTCCCATTAATGCACAGTACTGATTTTGTCTCTTCCCCGGAGTCCTTGTGCTTTCTCTCCTCACAGGTTTCCATGGAGCATGGTTTCATCTGGACCCTCGTCCTTCCTCCTACCATGGCCCTGCTGACTCCAACTGCTAATATCACTTTTATTACTCACATTACTATTTCATATTACCGATACCAATAATGCACATTACTGAGTTTGCTTCTTCACCAGAGTGTCTGTGCTTTCTCGCCTCACAGGTTCCTGTGTATCCGGGTTATACCTGGACCAGGTCTTGCCTCCTGCCGTGGTTCTGTCATACATTGAATGTGCTGTAATTACATTGAATGTGTTGTAATTCACTATCCTGTTCTACACATGACATCTATTGCACTTCTGTCCATCCTGGGAGAGGGATCCCTCCTCTGTTGCTCTCCCACAGGTTTCTTCCTCTTTTCTCCCCGTTAAAGGGTTTTTTTGGGGAGTTGTTCCTGTTCTGATGTGAGGGTCCCGGGACAAGAGGACGTCAAATGTGTACATATTGTACTCTGAGGCAAATGTTGTGATTTTGGGCTATACAAAAATAAATTGAATTGAATTGAATATAAAAAGTGAAAGTAAAAAATTTCCAATCCATTAGCTGTTAGCCAAACACGACGCAAACTGTTATCCCCACACTGTTGGCGCAGATTAGCAGATGGGGGGTCGGAGATGCCGGTTAAGAGTAGTGAATGAGGAGTTTAGCAGGCAGTCAATAGCTGCAGAAAAAAGGCAATAAAAGTTTTTTTTTTAAAGGTGAGTCACCGCAACAGTGAGAGGTCCTTGAGCAGGCAGCCATAACTGGCCACCCAAAAAGTAGGTTGCTGCAGCAGAATGTGAGATTATCTGTGGACAGACACAAAGGTGCACACTCAATCACTCACCGGCACACACATATGCGTCCACGCGTCCAATGTCATGATCTTCCTGCCGGAGATATTAAAGACGAATGCAAACACTACACACTACATTCCTTGCCATAGCCTTTAACATGAACTAACCAATGGAGACTGCATTTATTTCTCTCGTGGAGGTGATTTTAACACCACCTGCATCAGTGATTTAATCGTGTAGCCAGCATGTGGATCATTTCTCACCCCCATCCCAGTTGTAATTACAGCCACAATTACTGTTCTTCTGTGAACTGGCTGGTCCTCCTGTCATGTATGTGTTCTCTTAGTTCTCTTAAGCCATATCCACATTAGGCCGTACACTGGGCATGCGCGTGATGGTGTAAACAGGAAGTGGATTGCTTGCTTAGTTAAAAAGAAATATGACAGAGTAATAAAGTACGTTAGTCTTTAATAATGAAAGGTTGTATTTGATACTTAAGATCTTCCTCTATAAACTCAAACAAACACAGTTCGTGGAAAATTTTAGAAGTTTTATTTTTCAGACGTAGTTGCCTCTCTCTCTCTCTCTCTCTCTCTCTCTCTCTCTCACTTTACTTTAAAATCAACACTTACACGGAAACGTTTACTCGATTATGGTCCATAAATGTGGTCAACACACGTCGATCACTCGCTTCCTCTGTTGTTGCAGTGGGGCTGATGAATGTAACGTTAGCTCCATCGGGGTATTCCTTCATGAGATACGGCATCAGGGGATAAGCTGGGTCACCCAGCAGAAAAAACAGGGGCATCAGCAGATCGCCGATGGTCAAGCAGCTCGCTGATCGCTAGAATAACAGCTGCTTCCTCCACATAAATGCAGACTTTTTACTGCACAACAGCTGCTAGTACGCAACAGGTAATACAGCGTGTACAAAACCGGCGCTATCAGCGTCTCTGGACTCTGGAATTGTCGCTCATCGCTCGAAGAACAGCTCGCCTCCTCCGCCTGTAGGGAGTAGCAGCATTGTAAAATGACGCATTTAACTCCACAATAGCTGCTAGTACAGACAACACAGCAAGCAAGGCTTGCCGTTCGTTATCCATGTTGAAATGAATCGCTGCTGGTCGCCCGGCTGTTTGTTTTCTTCCGGGTACGGGTCACGTGATAGTGAGTGTGACGAATCAGGGACGGAGACGTCATGGCTGGTAATAACCAATCCAGTAGCGAGCACATGGATCGCGTCGGAGTACATCCGTATACACGTCTACACTCAACCAAAACCCCGGAGGTCTCAAATAACTCCAACCTCGGCGGAGTTTTCAGGTTCCTCCGTTTAGGGCGCTCCAAAACTCCGGCGTGGTGTGGCTGCTCAGTGTAAACGTAGGAAAACTGGAGTAATGTGGCCTTAGTGGATCTCTTCGTTCTGTCCTTCAACTTCTTCTCATCAGCTCAGTGTGAAATGTTTCTTTGGGTCTGTACTTACTTCAACTGTTAACTGCTAATCTTCTTCAAAAACATTTTTGGTATATTTGTTGAAATTCAAGAGTAGAAATATATCTATACATAATTGTACATCATAAAAAATATAAAAGCTATACATTCAGCTATAAACACACGTGCACCAATACTTTCAAACTCTTTACATACACATTTGCCAATACAACCATAGACTTACATATTTTTAAAAAATGCCATAAAACAACAAAATATAACACATGAAAGCAAACAAACAACCCCAAAGACGTCAGCTCTTCATCATTAGTTCATCCAGTTCTGGAGAAGCAGATTCTCAGTTTCATCACCTATTGAAAGAAGGGTTACTGTGAATGTTTGTTAAGAGGATGTCCTATGTCCTCAGCTTTCCAAATGATTGATGTACAGAGAAGACAGACAAAGGACAGGAGACTGAGGGAGGAAAGTTGGGGGCATTTGTCCCTGTGCGAAGCTTTACTGACATTAGGTCTACAGAAATTGTCTAGTCTAAGAGATTACGGAAAGAACACGCCAGTCGCTTGATAGAATAAGATAGAAAGTGACCTCTGTCCCAAAACAAATATGTCAATGTGTTCAGACATCTAGACGCCTGTGCAAATTAATTTTCTAACATCCACATATCACACAGAAAATGTCAGGAGGACATGTTAAAACATTTTTTATCATTACAGTGGTCACAGACAAGCTTTCATGTTAAGAGATATGGAGAGGACACACCTCCTTGGGGAACCCCAGATTTAACTTCAGATAGAACCAATGACTGTAAGTGCCATTTGCCATCACCTTGTCTTCTTCCAGTCATGTCCTGTGTACCCAGGCTTGAAGTCTAGGGCACAGCTCCATACGGGCTAAGCCTCATGATGGCTATAATTAGGGTTGGGTATCGTTTGGGTTTTTTCCGATACCGGTGCTAAAACGATACTTTTAAAACGATACCGGTGCCTAAACGGTGCCTGAACCGATACTTTTTTCTTCAAATTGAACAATATATTAACTGTTAAAGTATACTATAAATATAAATAAATACAAAACACTTGGCTTCAAACTACAGCTTCAAACTTTTTAACTTCAAACTATGAACAATATATTAACTGTTAACAGTTTACAGTATACTTAAATAAATATAGATAAAATAAATACAAAACACACACACACACACTCTGTACACACACTACAGCTTCAAACATCAGCAATTATTTAGCAGAAATATGACCATTTTTGCCTTCTCTTGCAAAATAAGACCTCTCCTGACTTATTTTATTTTACCAGTTGGTGGCGCTAATGCGCCAATTCATCGTTTGCCACTACACCTCAAAGAAGAAGAAGAAGAAAGTTTCGCGTGCCTGTGTTGTGCTTATGAGCGGCAGCGCTAAGTACCCGGATGTCGATGGAGGAAGTCAGTAGCCTGCCAGCCGTTTGACAGATCACGTTTTTTAAAATAAATCATGGCCGAAGCGTCGCTAGAATGATGGAGCGGTTTGTTTCTAAGCGCGCACGGCTCGGCCGGTTGTAATAATACAATGCGTGAGGAGCGGAGGACCGATGCTATCGTTACCTGCTGCCAGGACGGAGTCATCAGAGTAGTGTAAAAAAAGTATTTCAATCGGCTCAGGCACCGAAAGGAAGCACCGAAATCTGCGTTGTGTTTCGGTCTGGTAGATACCGGACGTATAGGAACCATACTGGCACCGGTTTTCGGTACCCAACCCTAGCTATAATGCATAGATCAATGGTAAATCAACTTGCATTTATAAAGAGCTCTTCTAGTTTTCAGACCACTCAAAGCACTGTACGCGACATCTCAGCATTCACACACACATTCATACACTGATCGCAGAGGCTGCCATACAAGGTGCACCTGCTCATCAGCATCTAAACGAATGCTCATTGTGCACACTCACACACCGATGGCACAGCTTTTGGGAGCAATTAGGGTTGAGTATCTTGCCCAGGACACTTCCACATGCTCTAACTCTGAGCCACACCTGCCCTCAATCTCTCCACTTGGCTGTGTCAATTGTAAGACAGATGTGTGTCGGGGTGTTACTAGTCCAGGCCACTGCACGGTAGCTGTTGAGGACGTCAGCCATCCTGTTCTTCCCTTCCATTAAACTCATTATTGATGTGAAGTTGCACAACTCTTTTGGGTTTTCCTTCATCAGATGCATTTCCATGTCCATCCTGGGATGCACTTCATTTCCTATCTTCGTCCATTTCAGTGTCTTTATCCATCTGTGAAGGCTTTTTGTGCTTTGCTGATGGTGATTTGTACTTGTTCTGTCATCCATGCATTGTCGAGTAAACTTGTCTCCCTACTCTAAGGGCATAAAGACATCTAGGGCGCTTTGAATAATGGAGTTGAAAAAATCCACTTTGACAGGTGTCCAGTTTACTCGCCAAACAGCATGCCAAGGCCTCCTTTCTTTCATGCCCCCTCAGCCTCCCAATGTTCCATTTCCTTTACGTTCTTCCCACGATTGTTTATTGGAGGAGAGTAAGACATTTGCACATACAATAGCATTGTATTATTCTAACTTGGATACCTTATTCCAATCAAAGGAGGTGAGGCATTAATGTTGACTGTGAGTATGTTACAAACTATTGCTTGAGTGCAAAATTAAATAACTTTAGTCAGTCCTTGCATTTTTAAGAAAGTACCTATAAAAAAGAATCAGAATCAGAACCGTTTTATTACCAGTGTGTTGCACATACAAGGAATTTGACTTGGTGGATGGTGCATAACATTACACAATCAACACAGTGCAAAATACAAGACATGATTTAAAAATAGAAACATGTTGATTTTTACAATAAAATATATAAATATGGTAAATAAACAAACAAATAACAGTACATCAAAACAAGTATATTATTAAAGTGTCAAGTGTATATTAATAGGGAAAAGAGTGCAAGGGTGTTTAACTGTAAGAAATGGTCATGGGGATGTAAGTGTCAGAGTCAGTGGGGGTCCCGGGCTTTGTTGATGAGCCCAACTGAAGACGTCGTGAGGTCTTGGTCCTGATGGACCGCAGCCTCCTGCCAGATGGAAGGGGCTCGAACTGTTTATGTCCAGGGTGAAAGTAAAGTGATCAGGGATTTAGGTCATTAGTAATGGATTAATTTTTCTAAAAGGTATCCCCAATCATCTTGGTGAATTGGACCTGAAAGGAATAGAACCAACAGTGTTTGATACTACATCAGTTGAAGCCCATCCCCACACTGATTCCTGCTGTTTCAGTGTGCTCTGTCTTCTGTCAGTCTGGAAGAATCCCACCCAGAAAAAGGCAATAAAACCTGGAGACGTTCAAATGCACACAGCAGGCAGAAACAGCAGCTGTAGTGGAAACACACTGGCTGAACAGTAAGAATGTGTGTGGCCTGAAGAACAGCAGCACTTTCTCGAGCTCGGTGGCACATAATTCACTCACCCAGCCCTCCCCTACCTGGACCAGGAGAACACATCTGTGAAAAGGCTGTTCACTGACTATAGGTCAGTATTCAATACCCATAAGCTCGTCATTGTCTCTCTGACTGGATCCTTAGATTCCCGATGGGCAAACTACAGTCACATCCACCACCCTGACTCCCAACACCGGAGACCCTCAGGGCTGCAGGCTAAGCCGTCTTCTGTTCTGAATAAGCTACTACAGTCTCATATTTTACATTGTATTTTATTTCAAATAATCGGTGAGGAGCCAATGAAGCATTAGTGAATAAAGGGAGGGCAAACTTTGTCCTCCAGTTAGTATAATTATTAGCACCCATGAAAAAACAACAATTTCATTATATCAGAAAGACCTTTGATACATTTATTCACTGAACTTAATATGATTTTGCATATAAAAGCATATGTCCGCAGATGCAGTGAAAAGGTGTTTCTGCTTATTGTCTCGAGTAACTAAATAGATTTTATCAAAGGGATTTCTGAACCTTGGCTTCTGATGAAATATAGACAAAACAATGTGTATGTAGTGTTTCATTTCAAAAACTCCATAGATGACATAACTGGAAATGTTTGGAACCATTTCACACTGAAGCTAATATTTCTATGAGCTATTTCAATTTGATCTCATGTGAAGGCGTACAAATAGCAACTTTTAAGGACATTCCATCTGTCATTTCACGCATTTTAAGCATTTTACGTGCCAATTAATGCCTCGTTCTCATTCCCAACTCGTCACATACAGGTCATTTAAAGGTGCAACGTACAGGTGCAATGATTGGGCGCATTTTGATTGCCTATCAACAGCTGTCAACATGTCGATAGTGAGTCGTCGGCTCAATAGCTATCGGTGCTAACAGTGCAAACTATGGCAAAAGTGCTGACAGAGCTTACAGTGTTAGCTCAACTAGAGTGAGCTCGAGTAATGGCGGTTTCCTGGGTGAAAGTCCTGTGTTTCTTTGAACACCCGTCACCCGATCCATTCCTCGCTCTTTATACTACTATTATAATACTATCACCTGACTTCCGGAGCACTTGCTCTGAGCGTCTACTGCCGTGGCGTGAGATGAGCGCAGCCGTATTTACATTGGTAATATTGTTTTCTTTGTGAGGATCTGTGTGTCTGATAAGTGCCGGCTGTATTGGCTGACCTCCAGTGACATGTAATTTGCATGGTAAACAGAAGACAACAAGAATAAAATCATCTTGGTTTGGCAAGCAGAATCATGTTATTTAGCTAATTTTCTGTGATTTAGCTTCATGTAATGAAATGAATAGTTACCTCACCAGTTTTTGTTGGATCTGCTTCAGTTGTTCGTATGTTCACTTACTCGATACAGTCATTTCTAGAAATGTACTTTGTTGTAGAAGGCTGTATTATATGACAAGGTGTTTCAGATATTTTGTCCATCTCTTTACTTTTACAAACATCAGGCATAAAAGTAACAGAGAAACTAATTCGAGACATCATTATACAGTTACATCGGGAGGATTTTTAATTATACCAGCAAACAGTGGTGGAAAGGAGCTGACAAAATGTACTCAAGTACTGCTCTTAAGCACACTTTTGAGGTACTTGTACTTTACTTGAGTATTTCCATGTTCCGCTATTTTCTACTTCTACGACACGAGGGAAATATAATAACTTTGCAAATTCAAAATTATTAATGCAAAATATAATAAAACAAATGATGCTGTATAATCATGGATTCTGATTTATTGATCCCTGGGGGCAATTTACAAGCTTTACACAGCAGTCTATAAAGTAAATCAACATGTGAGGTGGGTAGTAACGAGTTATATTCACTCCATTACACATACTCAAGGAACTTTTTTGAGTAAACTGTACTTGTCAGAGTAGTTTTAATGCAGCATACTTACAAAAAGATCATTACGTTTACTATGTTATTAATCATTCTACTTTATATATTTATTATTTTATGCATTTATGATGCATTAAAAGGCAGCTGGTCAGCTCATCCCATGGACTGGCTATGTGAGGCTAGCTGGTCTGCTGGCGCTCTTTCTTCTACCGCAGCCACTCCTCCATGTGACTGTTCGAAGGCTGAAGCTACAGCAGGAGTAAAGCTAACGCAGTGGCTTTCCAATAGCGCTACAAGTTCATATTTACAGACAAATTAACAGCGCAAAGTGCAGCAGGCTCTGGTTCTGAACTGAATCAGAGAACGTTAGTCGCGTAGTGTAACTTCAGGTGCTATGAGTACAGGCGGGGCCCTGTAAGAGCTGTAGCTATCGGGTTTATCCGTGTATGTATACGCAGTCATGATTCTTTTTTTCGTGCCCTTGTGCTCTGTTTGGGCCCCCCTTTGTCTGCATTGGCTACATATAACCGCTATGCGAACATTGTTCTGCTTCCAATTCAAAGAATTTCTTCAGCTAACGTAGGTGGAGCCAGAGGGAATGTACGCTTTAGCTGTAACTGGCGCCAAATTGTTATCGACCAATGTCTGAAGGTAGGTGAACACAAGAGGCATGTGAAATGAAGTGGGATCTGAGCCTCTCTAAACACACCAGGGCTGAAAAATGGACCGTCCACCCACATAACTGATGAAAAATGGAAGGACTCAGAGTAACTGGGGGAGGAACGTGTAAAGGAGAGCTCAAAGCCACAGTCGGTGAGACAAGGCCACTCTTTGAAGATGGTCTTGTGTGTAAACCACCATGCACTCTCACGAGAGTCGAACAGTTCCACCTCCGCCTTCCCAAACCTGTCCCACAACAGCTGAAGTGTGTTGGACTCAGTTGGACTCAGCACGGTACTGTACCCCAGGGATGCACACCACTCTGATGGTAGACTAACGGCCTGTGTGACCACAGCAGCGGCCCTGGCGGTTGATGTACGTTGCCGCTGTTATGTTGCCTGTCCTCACAATGACATGTCTTTTTGGAGCACGGTGCTTCAGTACTTAAGTACTGTGGACAGCTCCATCCCTCCAGTTTATGTGGAGGGATGGAGGATTCCCTATATTCCTCTTTAGACTGGCAGATTCCACCCCATCCAGAGAGGAACGCGCACGTTTCCACTGAAATGTGTGTAGTCACTCTCCCAAGGCAAACCTCCGACAAGAACACAGTTTCTTCCCCCACATATGCCAGGTCTGACCAAAGTGAGGGAGGGAAGGTCAGCATACGTCTTTTGTCCCGAACTGGATGAGGCTAAAGCGGCTGGACCACCTGGATTGTTCTCATGTGAAGGGGTCCCAGGGACAACCATGTGGCTTGCAGACATCGTACCTAGCAAGCACTTCAGCAACAGCGCCGTCACCACTCTGTGGGGCATGATGTGTGACAACAGAGAGTTCAGCACATTGACTGTGTTTGAGCACCAAGCATCATTGATGTAAACTCATTCCAGCTCCTCTCGTCCCAGGTCGTACCGTCTTTCACCTGCTTCAACCCCGTAGCATCTTCTGCCCGCCTTGTGTTAAACGGACTACACCCCGCCACTCTGCCCTCCGTGGTATTTACGGACTACACACCGCCGCTCTGCCCTCCGTGGTATTTACGGACTACACACCGCCGCTCTGCCCTCCTTTGTGTTAAATGGACTACACACGCCGTCAAGCTGCCAGCCCTCCGGTGTCGAGCCACGGGACTCACACCGTCGATCTGCCTACTCTCTGGTGTCGAGCCACGGGACATCACCATTGTTTATACCAACTTCTGTCTCCTGTGGTCTTGCTATTGGGTCCTAACCGTGAACTTCCGTGACAGTAATGGTCACTGACCGTTGCTGGTTTCTTTTTTATCCATCTTATTTTTCTGCAACTGGACATCAGACAGAAGTAGGTTGGGTAGTGGAGTAGCCTCAGTAGCTAGCTGGGTTAGCTTAGCGTCCATCTGGTGTTTGGTCCGGCAGGTCTGGCTGGTTGGTCGGCCATAGCCGGTGATCGTCTCAAAGCACTTAATCCAATCCGCACACTTGTTTTTTCGATGTTGATGAATATATTCTGTCATATTCATTTACGAAAACAATAACATATTAGGACAAATATGTAACAAATTCCGACCTTGCATGTACATGTCCTGCCGCAGCATGTACATACAAGGTTACAAAGTTTTTCTCTTGTATTGTCTTTCAATATCATTTGAGCTCTTCGCAGGCTCCTCTTCTCACCATTATTGATAATCAGTAGATAGTAGTAAATTGTAAATAGACTTGTACTTGTATATTGCTTTTCTAGTCTTCCAACCACTCAAAGCGCTTTAACATTACATGTCATTCACCCCATTCATACACTGATGGCAGGGGCAATGCAAGGTGCCACCTGCACATCAGAACACTAACTAACCATTGACACAGCCTGTGGGAGCAATTTGGGGTTAAGCGTCTTACCCAAGGACACATTGATATGGACTAGCGGAGCTGGGGATCAATAGATCCTCAGATTGAAGGACGACCCTGCTACAACAGTCGCTCCCTAACTGGTACCAATTATGTTATGGGTGGTTTTAATCACCTGCTGTAGAGCCCTCCTCGCCTGGGCAGTGCACATCCCATGCCATCCCATGTTAGTAATATTTTGAGTCAGGATTCTTTCTATTGCTCCTCTGTGAAAAAAAAGTAATATTTGACATTTAAAATTTAAGAAAAATAAGTTATATGTACATAATCAACTGGGGAAGTTTCATGGTCATATCCATCAGTTAAAATACTTTACCCTATTCACACGCAGTGGTGTATAAAGTACCCAAAAGCCATACTTGAGTAAAAGTAAAGATACCTTACTGGAAAACGACTCCAGTGAAAGTCACCTATTAGAATACCACTTGAGTAAAAGTCTTAAAGTATCTGATATTTATTGTAATTAAGTATCAAAAGTAATTTTCTGATATTAAATGTACTTAATTATTGAAAGTAAAAGTACAAGTAAATGCTGTTAATAAAAAAGCAAAGGGTCAGAATTTTGAGAATTATGAAGTTAATTATTTTAAGTGCTGTGGCACCATGACCAAGGACATGGAGCTGTGTTGAACATAACTGGGCTGGCTGTGATCCATCCAGGAGCAACAATGTTCAACATAATATATTGTACATAAGTATACTTTTGTTTTTTGAGTTGTAACAGTGCGTTTATAAGTATGCTCATTAGACTAGAGGATGTAGAGGGCAAATGCATCATATTATGTTCAGCAAAAAATATCCACTTGATGCATCAGGTCAGTGTTTAGAGAAAGGACGCCTGCCTTGTAAACTCCTATGGGCCTGATTTGAACACAATAGACAAAGGTTTTGCTCAAGCTGAATCTGCAATTGGGCGACTGCTACCATCATAACTCCATCTGATCATCCACAACATGACTCAGATATCAAAACATGATCAATACTAAAGCAGCACCGAAAGTAACAACTCAGTCATTACTTGAAACTGAAACATGTCCTGTTCATCTTCAAAAGAAGTTGGTTTTGAAAATTGCGAGAATTCAGTCTCGCTCTTCTTGGGCTGAAGACTAGTCCTGCGATGCTAAACAGCCTTTCACAGGCCGCTGAGGCAGGTAGAGGTGTGTTCAGCGTCACACACAGCTGGGAAGGATTCCCCTAATGCTAACGCAAATGCTAATGCTAATGCTAATACTAATGCTAACCCTAATGCTGCGCTCTCGTGGCTCCTGTCAATCCTATGGTGTGGTGGCTAACGTTAAGTTGGCTAACGTTAGCCTACTAGTGCTGTAATGATTATAGCTAAGATGACTCAAATCAACAAAATCTCACAACTGTCAACACTTCCTCAGCTCACTAACTCGCTAGCGATCCACGGGTGTTGGTCTTCGTCACCACCGTAGATTGTTGCGGGAGTAGCAGGTGCTTCCATTTCTGCTTCCATCATGAAATCAGTCATCGTAGAGTGGAATTCTGCTCATGTAGTCGCCCGCTAGCTTATAGCATGTAGCATCCTGGGCATCATTGGGAATCAAAACACCGCGGCTTTGAGAGCACTTGTTTGCAATTGTGCATTAACGTGATTAACCAATGATTTAACTTGCTGCTAGGACCACTGATTCACCAAACCTGCTTGCTTGCAGTCTGTGTTCCACCACAGTCCCCGACGCTGGTCTCATGATTCATTTTGTTTCTAAAGATAGATTTGATTTTGTAGCGAGTAACGAAGGTTTCAGGGGAAATGTATCGGAGTCAAAGTATCAGTTTTCTTTGCAAAATGTAGTGAAGTAAAAGTCAACAGAAATATAAATAGTAAAGTAAAGTACAGATATCCAAAAAACGACTTAAGTACAGTAACGAAGTATTTCTACTTCGTTACTATACACCACTGTTCACACGTAGTGTCTTATTTTACAATACATATCTTTCAAAGTTTTTCCCATACTCTTCACTTCAGTAGCACTTACAGTATATCAAATGTTCCAGTTTAATTTCTATCTATGGTATTCATACCCGGATTTTGATTTAGATTTTTCAACAGCTGTTTATTTACATTATATTCTGAAAAACATGGAGAGATGTTTTTTTTTTTTTACACTAATATGTCAGCAAAATGAAACAGTAACTTCTAACCTGGCTTTGTCCTATGTCGAGATTTCTTGAAATTAGCAGAAATATGATAAGATAATGCCTCATTTGCATATTTAAATATATGTCAGAAAATATTGTAACCATGGTGATATATATTGAGGGATGTCTTCCAACAATGTGGTATTACCTTTACTGATGTAAAAGATCTGACTCCTTCCTTCACCACTGTATATGAAGTATGATCAAAATATACCGATCCCTGTTGGGATTGACAATCCAAGGCAAAGCGATGTACAGTTCAGGCCTAGTCATAACTAAGTAAAGAAATAAGAGCATCAATGAAGAGAGACAGTAGAGAGACATAAAGGCCCAGAGAGAAGGGTTGTCTGTCTCTCCCACAGATGAAAGACAGTCAGCGACAAGGAGGAGAAGTCTTTTCTTTTGCTGATGAAAACAAGAATCAGCCAGGCTAAAGGTAAAGAGGGCTTTCGTATGGCGGCGGGCCGTGTTCAAAAGACACACCTGTTGTTTGGCCTGTCGTCCATCCCTGTCTGTCTGTCTTGTCAGTCTGTCTCCCCACACAGACGCAACAAGCAAAAACTTCAAACAAGCCACCACACCCACTAAAACACACACAGACACACACACACATCATTTAACCACAGAAATCAACTGTAAGGTGAGGTAGGCTCCAGCTAAGGTAAATGCATGAAAAAACAGCTTCACTCAACACTAACATTCACAAATGTATCAAATACTCGTCGCCTGTATGCGTCAAAGATGGACATTTGTTTTCCCTTTGCTGAGGATGCAAAAGTATAAGAACCAGAGTTTTGCACAAGAATAAAATTGACATTATTCTTCTCCAAAACTCTGGCACTGTAATATTTTGAAATTAAAGAATATTTTAGAGAGAAAAAAGATTTTAATACCATCATAATAACCAGCTGAGTCAGCTTTTACTTGTCATGACATGAAGTTGGAGATTTTACCAATGGGCACCCCATTATCAACTATTTTAGCATACTGAATTGAAGAATAACCAATTACATACTTTAGCCACATTCACATTTGGCTCAGAGAAAGAGTGGGTCGTCCTCTAGTCCAAAGATCAGGCACGTAGCCCATCCCATAATTTCATTCGGGCCAAATTAAATGATGGGACAGGCTTATTACGGTCCTGCAACAGCCAACAACCAGATTTTTTTTCTCTTTTTGGTCAGAGCATTTGATTAATTGATTGCTGTCAGGAGGTAACTAGAATATCAAGAAACACATCAAAAATGTTTTTGAAGATTACCAAAGTACAAATATACAAATACATAAATGAATTAAAGCTGCAAGCAACGATGTACGGGCCCTTGCACTGGCAAGGGCCCGTACATCGTAAATGGCCGAATGACTGTATCGCCCCCTAGTGGTTAAATGGAAATAAAATGTTAGGCTGAATAACAGGATGCAATGTGCACACATGCAGCAAATTTCGCGATTATAGGCAAAATTATTTTGAAGTTATGAGTATTGAAAAACAAAGCCACACCCTATTAAGTTCATTGGTTCATATTTTCGAAACAAAATGAGATATCAACATGATATAGATCCAATAATGATCCACAGCAAATTTAGTACCAATCAGACAACGCATGTAGGAGGAGTTTGCAAAAATGTGTTTTTCACAAAATTCAAAATGGCGGAGGATGTTGGGAAGCGGAGTTTAGGGGTCTGATTGGCTTTTTGGTAGAGTAGGCGGAGCTGGACATGTGTGTCAAATTTCAAGTAAATCGGACATACTGGGTGGGAGGCGCTGCCGGTCAAACTTCGAGGGGGCGCTAGCGAGCAATTTTGTCAAACTCGAGCATGGGACCCATAAAATATCAAATCAGTCTTTTTATGCTCGCCAAATATGGGGAGTTTTGGGATATGATAAAGCCCCCAAAAAGGCATTTCCGTGGAGAGACAAATAATAATAATAATTGCTACAGTTCTAATAGGGACCTCGTGGCCCAACGTCGGTGCTCTGGCCCTAATCATGATGAAATTTTGCTCGATCACTGAAAACGTCTGACTTCCTGTTGGGTTTGCAGGATACCTCCAAGAGGCTTTTTTTGTAATCCTCCACATTTCACATCTGACTACATTTCATACATGTAGGTGAACCTTCAATGGGGGGGCTAGATTTTAGGAACTTTGTGGGGGGCGTTCTTGAGCCTTCTTGACACACCCAAGGCCCTATAATATCAAATTGTTCCCCATGGGTGAGATATGTGCAACATTTCTCAAAAAAGTGAATAATTTCCATAAGTAATAATAATTTATTGTATTATTGCATTGCATTGGTCAGCGTCCTGGCCCTAATAAAGTACAGCTGAGTAGTATTTGACAAATTAAAATCACAACGTGATGATGACGCTAGATGAAAAGTCAGAGGATCACCAAAGTAAGTAGGCTCCATCCTTTGTGGAACATTAATGTTTCATCAATCCATTCAAAGCTGTTGAGGGAGTCTTTGATATTATCAGACGTATCATATCGTCAAGATACATCAAGGTACAGACACTGCTCTTGCCTTTTTCCACAGTTTGGACACGTTTTTATATCAGTTTGAACTGTCTGGTCTGAACCATTTGATGTGTAAACCTCTGCCTTGTCACTAACTAACTGTGGAATTAAGAAAAAAGAGGGGAAAAAAGAAAAGTAAGGAAGCAAGCTTCAATGTGCCACGAGATCAGTGTTTGATGGTCATACAGAGTCATGTAAGTTACAGGCCCTCCCTGCTGCTTCACTAATTGCAACCCTGCAAACCACCCTGACTGCACTAAACCGTCCCACTGTGCACTTGGTGGCGAGAGCAGACCTCCGGGATAAAACCTCAACCAAGCCCATCACTATACATAACCTCTCATTATCCATTGATCAATGCTTTTTGACACAGAAACTTCCGTTATTTACCTGTGTCTTTGACCATCACTAGTTTGAGATAAGAGTTCACTCACCAGTTGCAAAGAGGTGGGGATCAACGTCAAATAGGGCAGTTTGGTCAGTCCAACTTTGACACTCTAGATGACAAAACTGAAGAGGGGTACCTAGGGTGAAAAGTCGGGCCACTGAATAATCTACTGTATTTCAACAGATGGGAGTGAGAATGTGCTAACCATGTAGGTAAGCAGTTTGTGAAAATAGACACTCACTGTCTGATGCTAGTAATGCATCCGTGGTCTGATTTCCAGATCTGCAGTTATTTCTCAACATACATTCAAATACATCAGATCCCTGATCATTTCAATGACTGACTGATCTGTGAAGGTGATGAAGCAACCTTTGTCTCGCTCATAGCTCATGAATGATTCATTCATGTGATTGTGTTAGCCTGTAGATATATATAAGCTAATGCTAGCTCAGTTGTTATTGTAAGTTCTTCTTCTGTAGCTTGTCTGGCGACCCTGATTTACATGTAGCTGACAAAACAAAGACAGATTGGAATCAGATTTGTGATGTGACCAACAGAAACACATATATGTGGTACATATAACATTGTTAGGCCATCATGATAACACGGATACAAATTGAAATCTCAATATCAAAACATTAAATATTTTAATGAATAGAATACAATTCTTGGGGCGTAGGTAGTAGGCTGACATATCAAAACAATTTAAAAATCACATATATTGGAGATTATGTAATTTAATTGATTGTTAAATGAATTAGTCAATCAACACCAATTTGGTTGTTCATGGAAAAACTTAAGGACAAAAGTAGAAGTGATTCTGAAAAGAAATTAGCTTTCACACAAGGATTGCCTACCTACAGAATGGTTTGTTGTACTAATTAAGTTATTAGATCTGTAGGTTCAAGGAAACGCCTTTGTCATCAAAGTACTCTCAAAGAAACTCTACTACAAGAAAGAACTGACAAGGTACAATACTAAAATGAAACAGGAAATCATCAAGACGGAGTGGAGAATTTCAGTATTAAACACATTATTAGTAGGATTAAATAACACCCCAAGTGCTGAGTAGAAGTGTCACAATAATAAATATGTTAAAAAGTCACAATATGTTTCCATATGGAATGTATTATATGTTTACAATATTCTTACTTATAGAGGATATTATATGTTACAGTATTTTACACATTGAATGTATTAAATCACTGTAGGTATTAAAACACTGTAAGAATAAATCTTGAGGGTCAGATAGGGATTCTGAGTGAGACATGCAGCACCAAATGGAGGCGACCTCATCGATGGAGGATGGGGCCAGTGGGATGGGTCAAATGCAAAGCTGACCACGACGGAGAGGTGGAGCCAAGATGTTTTGCTAAAGGATCGATAGAGGGAGGGGACAGGATTCAAATGGAGCCAATCACTGATCAACGGAGGATCAGTCACACGTTTTAGGACAGTTCGGACACTTTCCGACGGGGATATAAGAGACCGTTCCAGAGAGCATTCCTCAGACCACTCCGCCCCTCTTCTTCAGTACCTGAATTCAGACCTGTGAGGAGGACGCGTGCATGTGGTCTCTGCTCTCGAGAACATTACTATTGATGGTTAATTCAGTTTGTAAGTGAACTTTGTGTAGTACATTAAATATTGTTTATGATTTTGAACCGGATCCAGTCCATTTTTCTGATGCGCGTGCGCAGTAAGAAGCTCGCAACAGAAAAGTCCCTGCAGCCTCTCATCCTTTGGTTTTTAAACCCTAACAACAGACATGCACCCTCACACAAACCGGTGTCATGCACACATACACTCTAATCAGTGGCGGCCATGCATGTTATACCTGGGCCTTCACTGCTGTCCTGCAGCTGAAATACCACCTTATAACCACATTGTGGCGCCACAGCTCATTTTTAAGGCTGTAACTATGTAAGTCTTCGTATTAAACCGTTCGGTACGAGTCGTTTGAATAACGCTCGAGCATTTAGAGAATGCAAAAGCCTAAATTCAGGAAAATATAATGTTCTCAGCTGGTCTGGCTGTGGGATCCACCGTCATTCCTTAATGACAAGCCGCAACCCAAAGAGATTACCACAGGATTTTACTTTCACAACATGAACGTTGAACGTACTGCTCTGCAGTGTCTTTCCTCCTCTCAGCACTCTGTCATGGTGCAACTCAACTCAGTCAGAATGCTCATATTTGATTGGCTGAACCGCATCACGTGATGTGATTCACTACCCATCAGCCTCTGCTGGCTGTTAAGTTTCGCTTCACGATAGTCACGTGCTCGCCCACTGACCAATCACAGCACACTCTGCACCTAGCGGCAAAGCTACAGATGAACACTGAGCGGCATGTAATGCTGATGTCATTATAGGCCAGCTAGCAGCCGCTGACACGTCAAAGAATACACCCAACATGTCAAACTAAAGATCTGATTGGTTGAACACTATGACAATCAACAATATCGTCCCCATGTACTTTAATCTGCACTCGCTGCAGGTGAGTCTGCAGGCCTCTGGCTCTGTTCTACCTAGAGACACAGAGCTGAGATCTGATTGGATAAAAGCTCTTAAAACAAGCTGCACTGGAAGCAGAGCAACTGAGGAAGACAGTAGCTGTGCAATGAGAAAATAAGATAATGGGAAAAATATTTTTATAAATTATAATACATGTAGTGTATTTAAGAAAAAATATAAAATTATAAAATAGATTTTTATTTTATTTTTTTTATATATGTAGCTTTGTGATTCTGTTTAGGCCAGCAGAGAAGGCCTTGCAGGCCCTGACGGCCCGTCACTGACTCTAATGGACACATAAGCATTAAAGACCTACAAACAAACTCTCCTGCACACACAGCAAAACCTGTATGGAAGTATATGGAAGACTAAAGATTTGAGAGAACACACAACAAATTAGTTTGAGAAACAGAATTGGGAGGATTTGAGCGGCAAGAGGAATTATGCATCAACAGGGATGCTCATGCTCGTAATGATCAAAGCTGCTCAAGCTCACTTTGTCTTAATACCGTTCGCCAGAGCACCTATTCAATTTCACATGAAGTCAAGGGTCATCCTTATGGACCATTACTGTCAAAATAAAAGCTAGGACAGTGGACGTTTTCTTTGTCCATCAGATGAAGACAAAGAGCAGTCTTTGTTGTTAATATTATATAAAATGAATGTGGCTGTGTCCAACCTGTTCTCGCTACCAAAGTGCCAAATACCGTTGCTTTGTCAGAGCCCCTCGGCATATAATACCAACCAGGCTTTAAAGCAGAGGTAGCCAACAAGGTGCCTGCGGGCACCAGTGGCGGCTGGTGGAAAATTTTCTAGGTAGGGCCACCCTATCAATTTCAGCAAACATCCCAGTATGATTTCATGCAAAAACATTTTAGTATCAAACACGCATTATTACTTGGCAGTTAAATATTTAACATTTATTCCAACATGAAAAAAGCAGTAAATAACACTTATATAATATAATACAATATAATATAACATGTTTATTTATTGAGATGCCCCTATGGACCTTGTTATAGGAGGTAAAGATCAGGAGAAGTAAACATGAAGTGTAATTATGAATACTGATGTTAAATTAAGCTATGATGAGTTTTCACTGTTAATTTAACATCTGTAGGAGCTAAATTCAATGTGATGTTAAATATTCACTTGTATTTACATGTTTAACTGTAATCACTTCTGTTTCTACCTTGAATGTTACAAGGATGTCGTTATAATTTGTTACAGTAAGAAATACATGTAAGTGACAGACAACTGTCACTTTAAGGACACTGTGACAGTTACTGACAGTGGTGAGTAATATCTGAGGCAGTATGGAGCCGCACAGTTTTCCGACCGTGTTAGGAAATGTGTTATGAAACGTGTTAAATGGAACGATCTACGTGGATTAAGTTGTGGATAACCTGTGGATACGTATGGTATGTCGAAGTAATCAGCGTACTTTTCGGAAGAAAGGAAGTTGATTGACTGACTTGTACGAAGTAGTGAAGCTTCGCATGTAGTCTGCTGTCTGATTGTGAGGTCAGGCTGATCTGATATCAGCTCTTTGGCTGCAGAATCTCCGCCAAAGTTCTCCTCTCAAACGGGTCTTGGAGGAGGAGTGCTCGCGCTGGCGCGGGCTCCTGTAGAGACTTCTCCTGACGAGAACGCGCAGCTCCGGGGCTTGATCGTTCTTGCCCACAGCTGAATCTATTTGAGGGCGCTGATTGGCTAAATTGTATGTCACTCATTTATATCTTGAATCAGCTATTGGCTAAACTGCTTCATAGACCCGTCTCTTTTGGGCCAAAACGATCAGGCCCCCCTAGCTGCGCGTTCTCAGAGTGTCGTGCACACAGGCAGAGAGCACGAGCAGACGAGCACACAGGGGGAGAGGACGAGCAGGAAAAGCATATATTTTGCGCAGATATCATATTGTACACACATTACTGGGTACATTCCATAGTTAAAAAACACAAATATTGACAATTTGTATAATTTATGATTATTATAATTTTTTTTTTTTCTTTTTCGTGTGGCTCATGGTGGGGCCATGCCCCATGGCCCTCTATTGACCAGCCGCCACTGCGTCCATGTCTGATTTGGTACAAGGACATGTTACAGTTGAGGTTTTTGTTGGATTTGCAGGGTTGTCTACCTACAGAGCTACTAGCTACTGAGCAGTGGTTTTGTGTGCTGCGTGTTTTTTTTGTTTTTTTTGTGTGGCTCATGGTGGGGCCATGCCCCATGGCCCTCTATTGACCAGCCGCCACTGGCGGGCACCCTGTCGCCCGCAGGGACCACGTGAGTCGCCCGCAAGACATGTTCTAAAAATAGCACTAGTCCCCATGGAGCTCCGTCTAAAATTGTAGTTGCTGTTCTTTTTTAATCAAAAATGCTTGCAGAGAGTTGGGTACCCGGAGCCAGGACGAGGCCCCCGCACTGGGTTTTCAGGTTGTGAATGGTGGCGCTTCCCGTTGGCGCCAGACGTGCGCAGCGAGCGCACCCCGTCGTCAGGTCCGTAAATCCTCGGAACAGGCCGCGGGGCAACAACTCAGGGGTGGCGGGGTAGAGGCGAGGCAACGCAATCCGACCGAAAAGGCCCAGACTAGAGGTCTGAACGCGGGAGCCCGAAGACGCTCGCGCGCCTCGGAGGGTTGGATCCCCGCTCGGCTACAGACGAGACTTTTTACTAGTTTCTTCGTGGAGAAAAAGCTGGTGTCGGTGACAACAGACAACAGACGGGGCTCCCGCCATGACGGGCCGGCGCAATGCAAAGGTGACCCAGACTTCACAACATGTCTACATTACCACTGCATCATTCAGCAGCAGGCGCTGTGTGCAACAGTAACCGGCTTTGATCACGTGATGATACAAAGATATCAGAGATGTGATACCTCTGACTTTCACATGTTGAAACAGATTAACAGAAATAAAAGTTGCATGTTTACATATGTATGTGTAGCTATACCATCATTGTTGTGGAAATCATTATTAATAATTACTGTGAGAAATAATTAACTGACGTGATCAAACAGTCTCTTCACATATATTATTATTATTAAGGTGATCTGTGCAACTTTCTTATTCAGCAAGTTTGTATCAAATAAGTAGTCCTTCGTACTGCTCGGTACCCTTGAAGTACATCAGTATTAGATGGCATTAAGCATTAAGAGCAAGAAAGTCCATGTAGGGTGGGTTGGAGGGAAGATTGTAAGTGTCAAACAAACACAGGACTTTCACCCATGACACCTCAGTTCGTGTCTCATGTGAAACCACAGAGCATTATAGTTTGAAGGGTAGAGCCACGGACCAAGCTTTGGTCAAGTTGGGAGTGATTGGGAATGTGCTGCTGTGTCTTGTTGCAGCTTGCTAGTCAAAGATGTTTGGCAAGAGACCTTTTTGCTCATAAACCAAAACTGAGCCAGCAGACTCAGAAATGCTCTTTCATGATTGGGCAAATCAAACCCTGCTCTGGTGAATTCACGCCTGTCTGCAAATGTTGATTGAGTCTCAGAATTTGTTTTGTTCTCTCAAATCTTTCGTCATCAATATACTTCCATACACTCATGCAGAGATGAGGCGGACAGACATGTGGCACACATTAGAAACACGTCGAGAAGGGGCAACCACATCATAGACCGGCGCACACACAACCACACACACACGCAAAGCCAGTATAACACAGAGGGATTAGTAATGTACAAGCTGAGTGAATTCCTCGATGCTGGTTCTTCTTCAATTAAGATCAACTGGAGATCAAATGGAGATCTATTGATTCATGTTAACTCCAAGAGTTGTAATTAAAGCTTATTCACATACTTAACTAAAGCTTTGTTGCGCACTCAATGAAAGGCCAGGTATTTCAAGGGAAGACTGAATTTGCATCCCCATCAATATTTCTTGGAAGCAGAAATCATCTGGTTGTTTTCAAGTGGTATTATTGTTGCTGTCGCAAAGACAAAACAACCAGATCCCTAGCAACTACCCACAACAACCAGTAGTATTAATAAGTAGGTTGTGGTACTTACTGATCTTGTACTGACACTCTTGTTTTACCTCTGTTTTTATCACTCTTGGCCTTCTTTGCTTCCAATGTTACCAACACTGTCACTACCGAATAAGGCAAAGACAAAAGGTGGTGTGTCAGGGTGCTATAATGCTTCTCCACGAAGGCACACTGAGGACAGTCCTGAACATGTTGATCAAGTTGGCTGAGAGGAGGCTGTAGATCTCACTCGTTATAAGCTACGTGAGCTGGACAATTAGCTTTCCGATTGCCATTGTTGTGCACTACTCTGTTGCACTCTGTGCACTTGTTTGTTTTCTTGTTTGGTTGTCATGTTTTATTGTCAATTTTCCAATATGTTTTATTTATTAGGGCCCGAGCCACCGACAACGTCGGGCCAGCGAAGGCCCTATTGAAATTGTATGGGTTATTATTATGATTTATCTATTTGTAGGGATTGTGCTTGTAGGGGCACTTGGAATTTCTGGTGTAGAAACTCTGCTGCCCAAATTTGCATATGTGAGTGGAAAAAAATGGCTCTCTAGCGCCCCCTACAAATCGTACCGGCCACGCCCCTCGGCCAGTATGTCCGATTGACTTGAAATTTGACCCACATGTCCGAATCCGCTAGATCTAAAAGAAAGCCTCTCAGACCCCTAAGCTCCGCCTACTTAGATTTTCCGCCATCTTGAATTTAGTGTGAAACCCATTTTTGCTATCTGCTCCTACATGCTGGGTCCGATTGCTACCAAATTTTCTGTGGATCATTATTGGATCTATCTCATCAAAAGTTACTCAAAGCTTTCTGATACCTCTTAGCGTTTAGAAGATATGGACCAATAAACGTCTTAGGGGCGTGGCTAAATATCAATACACATAACTTCTCAACCGTTTGTCCTAAAATTCCAAAACTTGCAGGATATGTGCACATCGCATGCTGTAACATACCCTGAGAATTGTTTTGCATTCAACCACTAGGGGGCGCTACAGCAAACCCGCGAAGTTGGCCTTTTTGCCACTTTTTGCCGATTTCAGCCTTCGCATTTTAACGAACTCCTCCTAGAGAATTTATGCGATCAACTTCGCCTTTGGTCAGGATGTTCTTAAGACCTTTGTGATTAAAACTTACTCAAATCTCGCGCTTTCATCGAAGAATCTTGACGTGGCGTGCCGGCAATTTTGCCTCGTTGTTTTTGAAAAAATACATTCTTGTAAGTTGTTATAACTCCAAGGTACATTATCCAATCCGCACAAAACTTCTTATGCATGATGCTACTTCAAGCTGGAACATATTTCAATTGAAAACAATTCAATACCTCATAGCGCCGCCTACTGGCTAAAGGAAATGTCATATTTTATACTTTTCTTTATACCTCCTAGCCAGGTGACCTGATGACTTTCAAATTTGGTAAGCATAGCCTTAAGACATTGATGATGCAGGATCATGAATATTGTGCGATTTCGTTGAACGCTGTTGCCGTGGCGACGCATTATATTCATGAAAAAGGAAGCTGATGGTTGAGTGTGTTGGGATGCTCAAAAACTCATGAAACTTTGTACATGTGTCGTAGGTCATAGGAAGACATAGTGTATATGGATTTTTGGCTTGGCCATTTTAAATTGCCTCTATAGCGCCCCCTACAAGATTTCAAAAGAGCAGCCCCAGCGCTACGTTTGAACTACATGTATGAAAGTTGGTACGCACAAGTAAGTCTCCTGGGTCCATGCTCTAAACCCTACCGGAAGTCGGCCATTTTGATTTATGTGTCATTTTTCCATCGATTTTGCCCTATTTCTAGTCGCTATACTTTAACGAATTCCTCCTAGAGACTTCATCAGATCCACTTTAAATTTTGCCAGTACCATGTCAAGACCGTTGTGATTAAAAGTTACTCAAAGCTTTACGTTTGACGGAATCGTTTAGCTGTAGCGGGCGATTACTTTATGTGATTCCTCATGAAAAAAGCTAATGTAACTCAGCTGCACTTGTTCCAAACGGTCCCAAACTTCTCATGCTTGATACCACTCACGGCCTGAGAATGTCTACAAGCTTATTTTCACTAGTACTCACAGTGCCACCTGCTGGCGAAAGGAAATCTGCATTTTCTGACAAACTGCATCCGATTTACGTGACTTTTACACTACGTGGTTTACGCTTGACACAGAGCAACACGACGCATGCGTTCTGTAGCTCCAGGCAGCAGACACAGGAAGCGTCGGGCTATTTGCAAAGCGTAATTTCCGGCATCAGGGGGTCCACGCGGGATTAAACACGTCTCGCTCGCGGACGCGCCGTCCGACGCATGGACAGTTACGGGAGTGAGGGATGAGGAGTTAAGGAAACATGAGAACACCAGGGTAGGGAGTGAGGGATGAGGAGGTAAGGAAACATGAGAACACCAGGACACACATGGAGAACTCTGTCAAGCTACATATTAGACAAAGTGAACATCTTTTCTTCTACATAGTTATCCTCAGTCTCATCTGCTTAACTTGGTCATGGAGGCATCAACATGTAATAGAGATGTTAAATTAACAGTGAAAACTCATCATAGCTTAATTTAACATCAGTATTCATAATTACACTTCATGTTTACTTCTCCTGATCTTTACCTCCTATAACAAGGTCCATAGGGGCATCTCAATAAATGAACATGTTATATTATATTATATTATATAAGTGTTATTTACTGATTGTTTTCGTGTTGGACTACATGTTAAATATTTAACTGCCAAGTAATAATGCGTGTTTGATACTTACATTTTTTTTGCATGAAATCATACTGGGATGTTTGCTGAAATTGATAGGATGGCCCTACCTAGCACATGTTCCACCAGCCGCCACTGGATCAGAGACTAGAAAAACATAACTGATGTCCTGATCACATATTTTACTGAATATTGGTGGATAACGATCGTCAGTAAAACATTATTTTACACTGTGATGGTTAACGACAAACGGTGTAATTAATCCACAGTTCACACGCGTGCCAAACGGCGAGGGGAGATCCGTACGGATCACGGATCGACAATGGTCCGTTACACCACTAGATGCAGTCATGAAACTTTACAGGTGTGTAGTTGAGATCAAAATTAAGGTTGAGTTAGAAAATGGCTGTGGCCGTCGGAAGGAAGGAGCCATTAGCTCACAGAACTCACAGATGACTTTTATTGGAGATAAAACTTAGCTGAATTTCAGGAGCAGGACCACACCTCAGCCACTCGCCCACTTCCGGCCACACTCCTATAAATACCTACCCACTCTAAGCCTCGGCTCGCTCGCGTTTTCTGCATCCCACCCTCCCTCTTGTTAATGGTTATCTCCCCCCATAGTCATCATGCTCCTATCCCATGGAGATCGGGGGATCTGCAAGGCCCGGGAGCCGCAGTGGATCCTCAGCTAAGCCAGTAAGACAGTGAGCTCACAGTCACAAAGGTGAAGGTGAACTTGTACAGATTATTTTGTATTGATTTTGGTAGTCAAGAAGGAGATTAAACCTTAACAGTGAATACACGCAGCACACAAAACCACTGCTCAGTAGCTAGTAGCTCTGTAGGTAGACAACCCTGCAAATCCAACAAAAACCTCAACTGTAACATGTCCTTGTACCAAATCAGACATGGACGCAGTGGCGGCTGGTCAATAGAGGGCCATGGGGCATGGCCCCACCATGAGCCACACGAAAAAGAAAAAAAAAAAATTACAATAATCATAAATTATACAAATTGTCAATATTTGTGTTTTTTAACTATGGAATGTACCCAGTAATGTGTGTACAATATGATATCTGCGCAAAATATATGCTTTTCCTGCTCGTGCTCTCCCCCTGTGTGCTCGTCTGCTCGTGCTCTCTGCCTGTGTGCACGACATTCTGAGAACGCGCAGCGAGGGGGGCTTGATCGTTTTGGCCCAAAAGAGACGGGTCTATGAAGCAGTTTAGCCAATTGCTGATTCAAGATATAAATGACTGACATACAATTTAGCCAATCAGCGCCCTCAAATAGATTCAGCTATGGGCCAGAACGATCAGGCCCCCCTAGCTGCGCGTTCTCGTCAGGAGAAGTCTCGACAGGCGCGAGCACTCCTCCTCCAAGACCCGTTTGAGAGGAGAACTTTGGCGGAGATTCTGCAGCCAAAGAGCTGATATCAGATCAGCCTGACCTCACAATCAGACAGCAGACTACATGCGAAGCTTCACTACTTCGTACAAGTCAGTCAATCAACTTCCTTTCTTCCTAAAAGTACGCTGATTACTTCGACATACCATACGTATCCACAGGTTATCCACAACTTAATCCACGTAGATCGTTCCATTTAACACGTTTCATAACACATTTCCTAACACGGTCGGAAAACTGTGCGGCTCCATACTGCCTCAGATATTACTCACCACTGTCAGTAACTGTCACAGTGTCCTTAAAGTGACAGTTGTCTGTCACTTACATGTATTTCTTACTGTAACAAATCATAACGACATCCTTGTAACATTCAAAGTAGAAACAGAAGTGATTACAGTTAAACATGTAAATACAAGTGAATATTTAACATGACATTGAATTTGGCTCCTACAGATGTTAAATTAACAGTGAAAACTCATCATAGCTTAATTTAACATCAGTATTCATAATTACACTTCATGTTTACTTCTCCTGATCTTTACCTCCTATAACAAGGTCCATAGGGGCATCTCAAGAAATAAACATGTTATATTATATTGTATTATATTATATAAGTGTTATTTACTGCTTTTTTCATGTTGGAATAAATGTTAAATATTTAACTGCCAAGTAATAATGCATGTTTGATACAAAAATTTTTTTGCATGAAATCATACTGGGATGTTTGCTGAAATTGATATGATGGCCCTACCTAGAAAATTTTCCACCAGCCGCCACTGCATGGACGACAACCAGCAGCTTGCACTGTTTATATGCAGTGACGTGTTAAAAAAGGGCCAAAAAAGTAGGGAAAAAAGCCCTGAAGGTGAGTGAACGTAACAACAAACTCACTTCAGGTAAAGCTGTGTATTTACAGGTAATGCTCCCCTTGAGCAACACAAGGGACGTCTTTGGTCACAAACATGACCATGAGGTCCCTATTGAAACAGTAGGAATTTTTATTATTATTTGTCTCTCCACGGAATCGCCTGTTTGGGGGCTTTATCATATCCCAAAACTCCCCATATTTGGCGAGCATAACAAGACTGATTTGATATTTTATGGGTCTCATGCTCGAGTTTGACAAAATTGCTCGCTGGCCCCCCCTAGAAGTTTGACCGGCTGCGCCTCCCACCCAGTATGTCCGATTTACTTGAAATTCGACACACATGTCCAGCTCCGCCTACTCTACAAAAAACCCAATCTGAAGATTTTATATTGGACTCTTTGCATATCATACAGTGCAGGGGACCTGCAAAGTTTAGATGTGAGTGAGTCTGTGTGTCCACAGTTGTGTGTGACGATGTTGATTTTTCACTGTGTGGCTCAGTGGAAGAGCAGGAAGAGTTTGACAGATGACAAAGAAAGAAAAGACTGGAGGAACGAGGCTTGAGATGATGGAACACACACATGCACGCATTGCACTGATGTCAGCCTGACCTGGAACTTTGAATGGCTTCAGGCATTCAAATGTCTCCCCCTAATCACACACACACACACACGGCAGTTTAGGCTGTGTCTGGTCAGTGTAATCACCCGGAGGAAGTTGTCTGGAAGATCACTGCACAGCACTGATTGGCCTGGACACACACACACACACACACACACACAGAGAGTGGAGCACTATAGTAGCATGGCAATGCCTTTGACCTGGTTCCCTGCATTTAGAGCCTTTGATTTCCTGACTCCACTTATTGTTCTCGTCCCAACCATGTCAACCATTCGTGTCCCTACGCCTGCTTTACTCCTTTACTCTCTCCCTTTTTCAGATACCTGCACAGAGCGAGCGAGCTGGGGCCAGAGAGAGAAGCAGAGCGAGATGAAGAGAGTATGAATGACATGGTGAACGGGGGTGGTGTGCTGCATTGACACATAAAACCAGTGATTCTCAGTTTTCAGATGTCTCATTGAAGGCTCCGTCGGCTTTGATATTTTAAGTAGGTATCACAACAAAAGGGCTTACAAATGGCAGGAGCAGTGCTGGAGGACTATTGCTGCAACTAATGGAGGAGCTAGTGTGTGGTGCATGGACAAGGGAGGAGGAAAGCTCCCTCCTCAGGGACAGGTAAGGTTACCTGGGGAGGGAAACTCATGTACTCCCCTTCCTCCTGTTCCTGCCAGTAAACGGGAGAAATCACTGGACGGTTTTAGCTTCATTATTAAATCTTTTCTTAGCAGGTTTAGACCTTTTCGTTGGTCTTGTTGTGCCACACTGATATGGTGGAGTCCTCCCTTAACATAAACCTGCAAAGAAAACTGGAAATAAATTTATTACAGAAAATTACATCAATGAGTAAAATTATGCCATTAAAAAGCTATAACATCCATAAAAGGAATCATATTCAAACAAGAAAAGAGTCACGATCGCCAAACCATTCTCACTACCAATGTGTCAAGTACTGCTGCTTGGTGAGTGTTCCTCACGTCCAAGCTAAACCCTAAACATGACTAAACAATGAAAAGGCAGTGGATCAGCAAAGTCAGTATTCATCCTCTGGCCTCTGTGGATGTCTGTACCAAATGACATGGCAATCCATCCGTGACTTCATTTCCCATAGTTTTGCT
Source organism: Lycodopsis pacificus (assembly GCA_028022725.1). Classification (NCBI taxonomy): domain Eukaryota; kingdom Metazoa; phylum Chordata; class Actinopteri; order Perciformes; family Zoarcidae; genus Lycodopsis; species Lycodopsis pacificus. The sequence goes on from CM051690.1 coordinate 3,391,834, forward strand.
GGAAATAAGATAGAACTTTATTTATGCTGAGGTTCATTGTTGTGGAGCAGTTGCAGTACAAAACACAAAATAATTAAATACAGCAAAATATAAACAATAAAGGTCACCTGTAAGGGGCAACAACAATCCAAATATACACATGCCAAAAGTCTGTGAGGATCATGTAAGATGCAAATCAAAACAGAAACGGAAATGGAGGCTGGAGCAACTTCAGGTAAATCGCACGATACCGACACACTGTGCTTTCAACTAATTCCAATGTAAACCCACCGTGTCATTATAAGATGCTCAGAGCAACTGACGTAGTGTAACACATGGGATAGTCCACACAGGGCAGGCAGGAGGGACATTGCATGTGTCAAACACAAGGAGACTGCTGTTCGTGTCCTGTGACACTAAATATAAACTGGCATTTCAGTCAGTCGTTGGTCACGTGAGTCATTAGTGTCTTTTCCTGAACCTACATAACTTAGTGGTTTTGTTGCCTAAACCTAAATCCTGTGGAGACTGAAGTTATTTTTGAAAAGTAAGGCTGCATGTAAGGAGTTGCTTCTAAAAGTGATGCTAGAGGGCAGTGGCGGCTGGTCAATAGAGGGCCATGGGGCATGGCCCCACCATGAGCCACACAAAAAAAAAAAAAAAAAAAAAAAAAGAATTATAATAATCATAAATTATACAAATTGTCAATAATTGTAGTTTTTAACTATGGAATGTACCCAGTAATGTGTGTACAATATGATATCTGCGCAACATATATGCTTGCTCGTGCTCTCCCCCTGTGTGCTCGTCTGCTCGTGCTCTCTGCCTGTGTGCACGACACGTCTGAGAGCGCGCAGCGAGGGGGGCTTGATCGTTTTTGCCCAAAAAAGACGGGTCTATGAAGCCGTTTAGCCAATTGCTGATTCAAGATATAAATGAGTGACATACAATTTAGCCAATCAGCGCCCTCAAATAGATTCAGCTGTGGGCAAGAACGATCAGGCCCCGGAGCTGCGCGTTCTCGTCAGGAGAAGTCTCTACAGGAGCCCGCGCCAGCGCGACCACTCCTCCTCCAAGACCCGTTTGAGAGGAGAACTTTGGCGGAGATTCTGCAGCCAAAGAGCTGATATCAGATCAGCCTGACCTCACAATCAGACAGCAGACTACATGCGAAGCTTCACTACTTCGTACAAGTCAGTCAATCAACTTCCTTTCTTCCGAAAAGTACGCTGATTACTTCGACATACCATACGTATCCACAGGTTATCCACAACTTAATCCACGTAGATCGTTCCATTTAACACGTTTCATAACACATTTCCTAACACGGTCGGAAAACTGTGCGGCTCCATACTGCCTCAGATATTACTCACCACTGTCAGTAACTGTCACAGTGTCCTTAAAGTGACAGTTGTCTGTCACTTACATGTATTTCTTACTGTAACAAATTATAACGACATCCTTGTAACATTCAAGGTAGAAACAGAAGCTTAATTTAACATCAGTATTCATAATTACACTTCATGTTTACTTCTCCTGATCTTTACCTCCTATAACAAGGTCCATAGGGGCATCTCAATAAATAAACATGTTATATTATATTGTATTATATTATATAAGTGTTATTTACTGCTTTTTTTCATGTTGGAATAAATGTTAAATATTTAACTGCCAAGTAATAATGCGTGTTTGATACTAAAATAGTTTTGCATGAAATCATACTGGGATGTTTGCTGAAATTGATAGGGTGGCCCTACCTAGAAAATTTTCTACCAGCCGCCACTGCTAGAGGGGTACCTAGAGCGCCACAGGACCTACAGGGTTATTGACCAGTTGTTGGTGTTTGATGAGTTGGGAGTGAGAATGTGTTGGCAGGGTCAGGGTTAGAACTGTCATGTTACTGTAATGTTGGACTGTAATGTTCGTGCTCGTTCTTAACAGCTCTAAGAAGGGAAGAATTAAGGGAAGCATGCCCAGCTTTTTCAAAAATATGCTGAATATATTTGTCTATCATGAATTTATATTAGATCAAACACTTGAAGTGTACTTGCTCACACCATAACTAAACACTTACAAATCTGTGTAACCTCTGACATGACAGCAGCTCCTCCTCAAAGTTTCCTGTTGGTGTGAAGTCTGTAAACAGGAAGTGCCTTGTGTTTATTGGGGAATAATAAGCATAATAGTGTCACGCCTCCTCACTGAGGTATGCAGCTCAACAAGCACACACTCAAACACACACACACACAGGTCTGCTTTTCATTACACAGCCCACCATGCAGCACGGTACATGTAGACCTTGTTAACAGGACTGTGGCTCATGTCTACGCACACATCTCTGTGATCATGATTCATCTCGTACCATAATCACCCCAAACACACACATTGTGCAAGTGTGGGGAAGAAAAGCAGTCGCACAGTCAGAAGGAAAACAGTGGCTTTCCAACAGTGATCACACCTGCAACCTCTCTCTTTGGTCTCCACCAAAGTTGAAAGTTTGACGCTGGTGATTTGTTACAGGTTAAATTAAGTCCCATGACCACAACAGCAACTGGTTGTGGCAAACTTCAACTCACCAGATTGGACATTTTGAGATCCTACATTGGTCAATTATGATCAGTAGCACCGGTGGAAGTAGCTTCACATTGTTATATCACTGTGAGAATTCTTCAGTCAGTGAGGTGCTTTGTTAGCCAGAGACTAGTTTGTGTCCAGTTGTTTGTACTGTCTTGTACCTACAGTGTTTATGTACACCACAGTAGGTTGAGATGCCTAAACATGGAAGACGGTTTGTAGTTGGGGTGTTTAGTTGTAGATAATGTCAACAAAGTGTCCCAACACGCTTTTTCTGAGCTTGCAGCCACATCTCACAGTCTTCATTAGTAACATATCAACCCAGTCTTCATGAAGTACATACTGTAAGTGGACCATGTGTTGAGATGATTTTGTTTACATAATGTTTCCAAGGTCAAGAATGAACTTTCTAGCTCTCGCTCAGCTTATTTTCTCATCAAGGAACGTGGAATTTCATTTTGGTGGTGTTCGTGCAACCCGATATCCCAAAGAGTTAGCTTCCCAATGGACATATCCGCCATTTACAAACAGTACCAATCTTCAGTTCCCATTAAAGGAAGTGTAAGCAGCGTGCCCTTTATGTAGCAAAGTGGGAAGCGAGGGTATGGAGGTCGGTTGGTGCAGGTGTGGGAAGCATTTGACATTCATGCAGGAGAACCGTTTTTGTTCATACACCTGCGATTAGTTAGCTTTTTTAAATAACGTAAGCATGATCTTCCCCAACACAAAGTGTTGTGGTAACACTAATTATACCATAGTTGCTATTTGCACATACTGTAGAAATAACTAATAAAAACTCAACATTTCTCTCTGACGTTAGGTTTAAGAGGTGGTGATATTATAAGATAAACTCTAGATAAGCAGATGTCAACATCCGCCAGCTATTAAAGCTGCAGGCGCTAGTTAAAAAAAAAAAAGTTCAAACTGTCACTATATCTTGACAGTTTATATAAGACAGATAATCTTTGAAAAAAATCTGGTTTCTCTGTCTATCCCTAGTGTCATTCCACCGCGGCCAAAGGAAAACAAGCCATCAAAGTTTGCTCTGACGATTCAGAGCAAATCAGTCCCAGAATCTTCACAGGCTTCACAAGCAGGGATTGAGGAGTTGGAGGTTCCTTGGCTCTGATTGGTTGTTTTCCCTTCAGTGGACTTTTGCAAATGCCATGAGGAGAACTTAAGGTGTACAGATTATCTGTCTCATGTCAGTATATTGTGATGGTTTGAGCAGATATGACAAAAAATGATTTCATAAAATGTACCAACTGCAGGTCCAACAACGAATCCATATCTATATCTTTCCAGCAATCTGCAGATCCATATTCCTCTTCTTTTATCAAAGCTTTTAAGTCGAAATGGAACATTATTGGAAAGGAACCAATTGGGTGTGTTTATGTTCGGGCTGAGCACCCACATTGTGACTGGTGGAGAGAACCGCACAGTGTGAGCATAGAAGTTGTTCATTTTGACAGACAGTTCAAGTGTATTAGACAATGTCGGCTCATCTTCAGATATGTTTTTGGGAATCATTTAAGGATTATGTCTACATTCCAGTGTGCCCGTCTGTTGTGTGTTAATTGGTGCTTCACAATTTTGGATTATAATGCTTGCTGTCAACACATCCGATTTTTGCGGAGGGATCCACATCGCTTTGCATCTTCTCTTGTGTTTTGCTTTCTGGCCCCTATTTGACATCCTGCTATGTGCTCTGACTGCCTCATTCCATTATACACAACAATGCCCCCCCTCGCTGAGCAAGCACAACTTCATTGAAGGACAAACAACTCCCCAACTGCTGGCTGAGGTTGTGTGTGAGTTAGGGAATGGTTCTAGAACGAGTTCACATGTGAGCTTCAGAGTTAAGGGTGAAGGAAGCATAAGTGACCTTTTCTTAACTTTACAGCAAAGCCAATGCACAGTTGAAATGACGTTTATGTATTTCATGGGTAACATTTATCTTTCCAACAAGACAATGCAGATAAATCCTCTGATCTTGTGGGTGTCTGGCCACTGAACCACTGGCTAGTATGAAGCCTTTAACCTCATCTGATGTTATGTGAACAAAGTAGTGATTACATAAAAATGGTCCAATTCAAAAAAGCATCATGCAGCTATCCAGAGCTTCAGTCCAAAGCATTTAAAACCCCCAAATGCTCCAACCCTCAGTTCAACTAGTTATTGCTGTATTCAGATCACAACTTCTCTCCCACGCTGCCTCCCTCCTCTCTGCACATTGATTGTTCGTCCCTCTCAAGCTCCTTTGAATCCTCAACCTCACCACCACTGGCCTCAAACTCCCCTATGTACCACCTCACCCTGCTGTTCTTTACCCGAGACGGTGTTGGTGTCTGGAAGTGTTGTTCTGAAGTTATGTTCCTGACATGTTTCCGAAACCCAAACGTAACTTACCATACTTATTCTAAGCCCACCCATGATTTTTTCCCTAAATCTTATGAGGTGGTTTTGTTGCAGCAGGCGCGAACTCCAGCAGCTCTGACTCTGGAGCGGCCGTCTGCTCTGGTCTCCTGGAGCAGGGACCCAGTGCTGCCGCTGGCCACAGCACGCTGTCCTCTCGTTTTCTCTAACATTAGCGGATAAAAAAATAGTCCAAGTAGCATGCTAACAATTGCTAGCTAACAAGCCAGCCACTAAATTAGATAAATTAAACAAATTAGTGTTTCATCTACACACTCTTGTCATAGCTTAGAAAAGCACATGGCTATCGTCAGATACTTATGATGCTTATGCTAATCATGCAGATATTAGGAGAAAAAGGAAAAAGCGCTCGACGCTCTGGAGCGGCCAGGAGAAGGTCTGATTCGACAGCATTCACATTATTGTTTTTCATGACTTCGATACACGCAGTATATTTACACGCAGGTGACTCTTTGGCCATGTAAAGACAACAGCAGATTCATTTTGAGCCATTTTCAACAAGGAAATGCAGATTTTTATGAATTTGAGATTTGAGAATTTAAGAAAATGTAATATAAACACCAGTGTGTTTCACTGCAGTACAGTCATATCATTTAGTTGACTGCTGAGAAACACGTGTGTTTATTTTTGAAGATAAAGAGCTGCAGAATTGAGTCAGAGATTCAGAACTCTTTTGATCCCGACAAGAAAACTATTGTGAGGGAATACTCAATACTGTGTGCAGGTGAAAAAGGAGATTTGGCAAACTGTTAGGAGAGACAGCAGAGAGGCCTTGTAGAGGCATTAACATAGCTGCAGCATGTCAGCATGTAAGACAAAAGCAAACCGATCGCTCCCTCGAGTGCCTTCTCGACAGGCGTCTGTCACCTGGACAACTAGCTCACTGAGTGATGGCAGCCTCCCTCTGACAGGCAGAGTCTGCGAGAAACCTCTCAAGTGAACCTGGTGAAACCCCTCACTGACTATATTCCTCTAAGTGATTCGGTCATGCTGGTGTCCAATGCGCACAACCTATGCTGTATCTAACTCAGTTACACTCACCTCCAATGGCAGCATGAATCGCTCTCAAGTGAAGAACTTGGGTGAAACCACCTCGTCCATCTTCCACTCACTCAGCCAGCAGCTTTCACGCAGCGCCCCCTGTGGAGCAGCCAGGGTTTGTTTTCTATAGTCCTAAGGAAATGAGACAACATTCAGTTTCAAATGAGCTCCTTATAGCAGCTACTTGATCATTGTCAGCTAAAGGGCGCATCCACCCATCCATCCCACGCTCCAACTGTTTGGTACACACTGAGGAAAAGAGGACGTGAGTGTTTCTATGTGGTAGCATCGGATGTGAGTGCACTGGTCTTCACAAGAATGTGAGAAAATAAATGAAATTAATATACTGAACAGGAAACATGATCAAACTAATCATTATTTATATTATTGATCAATCTGTCAATTATTCAATTAATCGTTGAGTCTATAAAGAAAGAAGAAAATAGCATATCACACTTCCCTGCAGCTTACAATCTTCACATGTTATATTTTCTCAGACATATACTTACATAATTAATCAATAAACTTAATATTTGTCAGTTCATAAGCTTACAACAAAAAAAGAGGAAATGTCTGCTTCTCCTTCACAAGATGATCCACAAATTACAAACAATTACAAACAATTTTCTCTCTTCAGGACCCTAAAAACTATTCAAATTAAGCAATCTGAGAAGGGAGCATCAAATATACATAAAGCTCTATTAATACTATTTTTAAAAACTATTTAAAAAAACATTTACCTTTAAAATGACAACAAAAGAGATTGCAACTTGCGACATTCCCCTGCAAAAAAATAGGAAAAAATCATTTCAATCTCTTTCTTGACCAATAACCAAGCATGGTGTGATGTGGATGCTGTATGCTATCTATATATATATATATATATATATATATATATATTTAAAACATCGAACAAAAAGTTCGGAAATTAGTGTTTGGTAGATTATTTCTCTGTTGTAACAATGCTTCTTTGCAATGCATTTTATACCGTTGGAAAGCCTGTTTAGTTGCCTTTCAAACGGTGCCCCATTCATAAGGAACATACATTTGTGGGATGAGCAGCACAGCTGAGTATGTGGGTTGAGCCCATGAAAAATTTGCCAAATCTTCTCTGCCAATGCCAAACAGCTTATTCTGCTGTTGCTGTTGACTCTTGTTTGGTGTTGTTTGGTGGATTGGATGATTGAAGTCGATCAGTAACAAGGAAGAAACAAACAAGACATATTGGCAATTTTACAATTTATTAATTTAACAAACACCAGCCTGGCTCCTCCTCCTCCTGTTCCTGCCAGAGTTGGTCACTCTGGCGCGAACAGCTGGTCCCACAAGTGTTCACTTGGGTTGAGGTCAGGACTGCTGGCAGGCCATTCCATCCTCTCCACTCCCACATTCTGGAGGTAGTCTCTGGTGAACCGCTCTGTGGGGGCGAGCGTTGTCATCTTGGAGGATGGAGTTCGGTCCCAGACTGTGGAGAAATGGGATTGCCACTGATGGCAGAATCTCATCTCGATATCTCTTTGCATTGAGATTGCCTCCAATGAAGACAAGCCTCGTTTTTCCAGTGATGGAGATGCCGCCCCACACCATCACACCGCCTCCACCAGAAGGTGTTCCTCTATCGGTGCAGCAATCAGCATAGCGTTCTCCCCGTCTTCTCCACACTTTGACCCTACGATCCAACTTCCTTAGGCAGAATCTGGACTCATCGCTGAACATAACGTTCCTCCACATGTTCAGGTTCCAGTGCAGGTGTTGCCGACACCAGCGCAAACGGGCCTGACGGTCAACAGCAACAGCAAAATAAGCTGTTTGGCATTTGGCAGAGAAGATTTGGCAACTTTTTCATGGGCGCAACCCACATACTCAGCTGCGCTGCTCATCCCACAAATGCATGTTCCTTACAAATGGGGCACCGTTTGAAAGGTAACTAAACAGGCTTTCCAACGGTATGAGATTTATTGCCAAGAAGCATTGTTACAACAGTGAAATAATCTACCAAACACTCATTTCCGAACTTTTTGTTCGATGTTTATATATATATATATATCTGAAGCTGTCCTATTCATGTATGTGTAGTGAATATATATCAATACTTAATTACAAAAATGACAGATCCTGACACATACATCCTGAGTGTATAAAGTGGTATGGTTGTATTAGTGCATTTTGGATGCAAGATAAACTGTTGTGCTGAGCTGCATGTCGGTAAAGATAACTGTGTGAACAGTGTTTAAACAGTAAAGTCAATAGAAAGAGACATAAACGGAACAAACTGTAACGTCAATCGTTAATTCAGAGCTTTTATTATGAATTACTCAATCACATAAACTTTTTCTCTCATCATGGCAGTTGAACTTGATTTCGGGTGGTATCTGTCACGTACAGAGAGCAGGACATGCAGGCAAGACCGAAATGCAGAAATTAAAATGTGATGATATTATAATTTCAAGGGTAAAGTGGCCAGGGAACTGGAAAATAGGGGGCCGGACAGGGCCAGAGCAAAACACCTAGGGCGGATGACCTGGAGGCAGGGCACAGACGAGGGAGGGAATCTCAGGCGGACGGCCTGGGGGCTGGGCAGAATGGCAGAACCTCTCCGGAAGGCGAGCAGGAGACAGAGCCGATGGGTGGAGCAGGTCTGGAGGGCATCCAGGGTGCCAGGAGACCACTGGAGGAAAACCAGACAGGCAAAGTTGCTCTAGTGGAGGACCAGGAGTTCAGCAACATAGGCAGGACCGCTCCAGCCGAAGCCTTTAGGTTGGTGATGTAGGCAGCCCCGGTCTGGTAGAAGGCCTTTAGGTTGGCGACGTAGGCAGCACCGCTCTGGTAGAAAGCCTTTAGGTTGGCGACGTAGGCAGCCCCGCTCTGGTAGAAAGCCTTTAGGTTGGCGACGTAGGCAGCACCGCTCTTGTAGAAGGCCTTTAGGTTGGCGACGTAGGCAGCACCGCTCTGGTAGAAAGCCTTTAGGTTGGCGACGTAGGCAGCACCGCTCTTGTAGAAGGCCTTTAGGTTGGCGACGTAGGCAGCACCGCTCTGGTAGAAAGCCTTTAGGTTGGCGACGTAGGCAGCACCGCTCTGGTAGAAAGCCTTTAGGTTGGCGACATAGGCAGCACCGCTCTGGTAGAAGGCCTTTAGGTTGGCGACGTAGGCAGCACCGCTCTGGTAGAAGGCCTTTAGGTTGGTGACGTAGGCAGCACCGCTCTGGTAGAAAGCCTTTAGGTTGGTGACGTAGGCAGCACCGCTCTGGTAGAAAGCCTTTAGGTTGGCGACGTAGGCAGCCCCGCTCTGGTAGAAGGCCTTTAGGTTGGCGACGTAGGCAGCACCGCTCTGGTAGAAGGCCTTTAGGTTGGCGACGTAGGCAGCACCGCTCTGATAGAAGGCCTTTAGGTTGGCGACGTAGGCAGCACCGCTCTGGTAGAAAGCCTTTAGGTTGGTGACGTAGGCAGCACCGCTCTGGTAGAAGGCCTTTAGGTTGGTGACGTAGGCAGCACCGCTCTGGTAGAAAGCCTTTAGGTTGGCGACATAGGCAGCACCGCTCTGGTAGAAGGCCTTTAGGTTGGCGACGTAGGCAGCACCGCTCTGGTAGAAGGCCTTTAGGTTGGTGACGTAGGCAGCACCGCTCTGGTAGAAAGCCTTTAGGTTGGTGACGTAGGCAGCACCGCTCTGGTAGAAAGCCTTTAGGTTGGCGACGTAGGCAGCCCCGGTCTGGTAGAATGCCTTTAGGTTGGCGACGTAGGCAGCACCGCTCTGGTAGAAGGCCTTTAGGTTGGCGACGTAGGCAGCACCGCTCTGGTAGAAGGCCTTTAGGTTGGCGACGTAGGCAGCACCGCTCTGATAGAAGGCCTTTAGGTTGGCGACGTAGGCAGCACCGCTCTGGTAGAAAGCCTTTAGGTTGGCGACGTAGGCAGCACCGCTCTGGTAGAAGGCCTTTAGGTTGGCGACATAGGCAGCACCGCTCTGGTAGAAAGCCTTTAGGTTGGCGACATAGGCAGCACCGCTCTGGTAGAAGGCCTTTAGGTTGGCGACGTAGGCAGCACCGCTCTGGTAGAAGGCCTTTAGGTTGGTGACGTAGGCAGCACCGCTCTGGTAGAAAGCCTTTAGGTTGGTGACGTAGGCAGCACCGCTCTGGTAGAAAGCCTTTAGGTTGGCGACGTAGGCAGCCCCGGTCTGGTAGAATGCCTTTAGGTTGGCGACGTAGGCAGCACCGCTCTGGTAGAAAGCCTTTAGGTTGGCGACGTAGGCAGCCCCGGTCTGGTAGAATGCCTTTAGGTTGGCGACGTAGGCAGCACCGCTCTGGTAGAAGGCCTTTAGGTTGGCGACGTAGGCAGCACCGCTCTGGTAGAAGGCCTTTAGGTTGGCGACGTAGGCAGCACCGCTCTGGTAGAAGGCCTTTAGGTTGGCGACGTAGGCAGCACCGCTCTGGTAGAAAGCCTTTAGGTTGGTGACGTAGGCAGCACCGCTCTGGTAGAAGGCCTTTAGGTTGGTGACGTAGGCAGCACCGCTCTGGTAGAAAGCCTTTAGGTTGGCGACATAGGCAGCACCGCTCTGGTAGAAGGCCTTTAGGTTGGCGACGTAGGCAGCACCGCTCTGGTAGAAGGCCTTTAGGTTGGTGACGTAGGCAGCACCGCTCTGGTAGAAAGCCTTTAGGTTGGTGACGTAGGCAGCACCGCTCTGGTAGAAAGCCTTTAGGTTGGCGACGTAGGCAGCCCCGGTCTGGTAGAATGCCTTTAGGTTGGCGACGTAGGCAGCACCGCTCTGGTAGAAGGCCTTTAGGTTGGCGACGTAGGCAGCACCGCTCTGGTAGAAGGCCTTTAGGTTGGCGACGTAGGCAGCACCGCTCTGATAGAAGGCCTTTAGGTTGGCGACGTAGGCAGCACCGCTCTGGTAGAAAGCCTTTAGGTTGGTGACGTAGGCAGCACCGCTCTGGTAGAAGGCCTTTAGGTTGGTGACGTAGGCAGGACTGCTCTGGTGGCAGACTTGGAGTTTGGCAACAGAGTCTTGACCCCACTGGAGCCCAACCACACAGACGGGACCCCCTCAGGAGCACAGCCACAGAGACCGGACCCCTCTTGAAGAAGACAGTGAATGTGGAGGGTGACAAGCAGGAGGCAAACAAACAGGATGCAAGCATCCCGAGGAGATGACTGGAAACTAACAGAAGCTAGTTGTTTCTGTAAAAAGAAAAGGCTCCAAAAGAGCGTACCACAGCCACTATTTAAACACCACACTTAATTTACTATTTCCCACAGTAATCTTCCTACCTTCAACACTCACGCACTCACACTAACTATGTTGACTGATCATAGAAATAGAATAGGAGTAGAACAGACATTTATATTCAAATCATCGTAGCAGGATGTAGCAGCCATTTTGATATGTTCTCTTGCCATAGAACCATTAGGACTCATACTGCAGCTACTCCATTGCGACAGTTGTAGCAGGCTGACTTCCTTATAAACTAAACAAACTTAAGGTAAGGGCTGGGTTAGGGGACTCACTGAGGTGAGGTTTTGCAGTATTGAGTAGAACAAGCAGTGGAGTGGTATAGAGTATAGAGGGCCAGAGTGAATGACTAAAATGTGAAAACGTAATACTTCATGCAAACGCTTGCTACTGCGGATAAAATCATATTGCTACCGCCAGATGAGTGACACCTTTGTTCAGCTAATTTTCTGTCATTAATGTGTTATTGAAGTGTAGCATTAAAGCAGGGTGGACTTTGGCTGGTTAGCAACCTAGATAGATAGGTAACTCCACCATGCTTTAGTGCTACAACGATTACAGAAAATGAGCAGAACAGTGGCTGGTGGCCAGCAGCAGCACTGGGTCCCTCTCTTCCCAGTAGCTGCAACAACACTGCGACCACACAGTGTTGTCACCAAACAACAATGGCCATTTTCCTCTGAACGAGTCAAATGACCATGGAAAACTGTTTAGTGTCCGTTATACTCATATTCTATGGCACTGATGGTGTGTATGTGTGTGCATGTTTGTGGTGTATATGCTTGTATTAGTTATATGAATGTGTGTGTGTGTGTGTGTGTGTGTGTGTGTGTGTGTGTGTGTGTGTGTGTGTGTGTGTGTGTGTGTGTGTGTGTGTGTGTGTCACAGCCATTGATGGCCTCTAGAATTTCATCCTTCCACAATCATTTGCCTGTTGGAAGGTGCAGCCACTCTGCAGGCATCTGAAACCTGCAGCTAACAATCAAAGAGCTGTAGGAGTATAGGACAGACCTATCTGGTTACAGAGGGAGAGCGAGTGAATGAGAGACAAAGAGTGACAGTGCGAGAGAGAGAGAGAAGAGAAAAAGAGAAAGCGTGTAAGAAAGGGAGAAAAACATTAGAGGTTGTTGTTTTCATCCATCCTCTCCAGCTCTTTCAGCATTTGTCTTTTCACTCACATTTCCCCTTTTCTGCATGAGAATCAATTTATACCACAATGAAAACATGGCAGACTTAGACAAGCCTTGCTGTTTGTCTTTCTTCACTATGTCCTCATAAAGGGAATCCTCTGACTTTGATGTGCCATGTGCACGTGACAGAAAGCTTCGTGTCTGCTGCTTGTTTGAACGTTACTGTTCAAATGTTATAGTGTTATCTCCAATATCACTGACACATGGTTGGGATTTGTTGAAAGAAATCTGTTATTGCCAGCTCAGTTAACCTGCACAGAGGGAACATTTAAACCTGAAATTAGTTGTTTTACAATTGCTAACTCAAATTTCCCATTTTCAAAAAAAAACAGTCACTACAGCAACAGTCAATGTGAACTATACTGTGGGTGCTGTTTCATTGTATTTAAACAAAATGCATTCAATCTGACCCGTTATGAGCCCGCACACATCCGCGTGTACGGTGGCCCTGAGGGTCAAAACACAACGTTTCACAAAACACGACATTTCACAAAACACAGTAAGATTTCGGTAAACACAACAACATTTCACAGAACACTAAACATGACTTGAACAGTCAGCAAAAACATACTCCAATACTCATATTGTCTGTAATTTAGCAGTGTTTGTGTACATAACAACTGCACGGCCTTCGGGAAGAAGCTCCGGTTAAAGCATTGTCCCGCCCCACCGGTGACCTGTACCTTCTGCCTGAAGGGAGATGCTGAAAAAGATGGTGAGCTGATATGGTTCATTTTTGAACATCTCAAGCCCCTCAACGGTCCCTTAGGGCCCTTACACCTTCATGCTCGGGCCCTTAGTAGTGCATTCCTGAAGTGCATTTTCTTAATTTGCATCAGGATGGATGTAGACAGCAGCAACAAGAACATTTATTTAGACCGTCAGCATCTCAACATTAAAAACTAGACATTCGGGGAAGATTCTCAATCTACTTTGACTATGTTGGAGTACCAAACATCCACCTCCTGCACTCTGTTTGAACACTCCGATTCGCGATGCCACAATGGAGCCAGCAAGTCTCCAATCGCCCGTTGTTGGGCCATCCCGAGTCCTATTCCATCCATTCAACTTGTATGTGACCGGACGTCAGCCAGGAGCAGCCTGGGTAGTGGGAAAGAAGTAGGTCCAAGCTGGGCCAGCGTAGTTCTTATCCCGACGATCGTCCCTCTCTTCCCGGGGGCGATCACACCCCCCTCCTGGTCCGGCTGGTCTGGCTGGGTGGTCGGAAGATGCCGTCTGCACTGATTGTCTCAAGGTCTGCTGCACTTAATCCAGTCCCTGCGCTCATGCTGATGAGTGTATCTTTGTCATAGGCAATGTGCGCTCCAGTGGCAAAAGCTATGAAGACAACAGCTATGAAGACAACAACTTAAGCCATGGTAAGTATTGTTGAGTCTCTTGTTGGGACTGCGCTGCGACACAAGACTGGAACTGGAGGCTTTGGCACTGTCCACACTGTGTCAAAGGTTATGAGCCTGTATACTACTGTATGTGCAACCCTATCAGTGACAACATGTCCAACTCTCTATTTGCTTTGTCAAGTAAGTGTTGAAGGAGATGTGATCGCTGCCAGGTCGACATTCACCTGCAACATCTAGTCCAACCCACAGAGTGTGACACTCATATACCTGGTGATAGGGAGATGGCCGGGGTGTAGCCTGGGGTTCAAGTCTTGCCCTCTTGGTTAGGGTTAGGTAAAGATTGTGGCTGTGGTTAAAACAACACATCCTATCTTCTGCTTTTATAACTATTTTCAAACATTGAAAAAGGCATTGATGCTCTACTAACTACTTCTCAGCAACGCATCGCTAAGCTGTAGCCAACATCTCCAGCCTTGTGTATGTGGGTACCTGCTGTTACCAACCCATTTCATCATGCTTTTGGAAGAAACCAATACCATAGGGCAGGGGTCACCAATAGGCGGGCCGCGGTCCGGACACGGACCCAGATGCCGTTGTATCCGGACCCAGGACCTAAAACTGATTTTATTTTGACGGAGCGCTTCTATTTTAACCGGCGCAGCTTTTCCAGCCTTTACGAAACTTGTTCAGCGGTGCAGGAAACACGCCGACAAATGCGGTGTAAATCACATCACGTGATGCAGCTCAGCCAATCACATATGAGTATTCTGACATGTTTCCTGACTCGAGTGAGATGTACACACACCGTGACACCCGGGGGGAGAAGAGGAAAGAGAACGAGGAGCAGGAATATTATTACGTGAGTCAGAGAAGTTATTTCAGACGATCTCCAGAGAGAAACATGTTCAGAGACCAGAGAGACCAGAGTCTTTAACCATTAATGGACAGACTCTTATAGGTTCATTCTTCCCACGGGCAGTTTATAACCAGTGTGTCTCATATGTTCAGAGACCGTGACGATTATTAAAAGCGGTAAATGTGAAGCGACACTACGACACAAAGCACAAGTCTTTAGAGCAAACGTACCCACTCACTTCTAAATGAAGACAGAAAATAAACCTAAGAGCCCAAAATGATCAGAATCCTAACACATGAATTCACTGTTCAACAATGATGTTACAGAGAGAATGGAGCTGAAACAAGAGGTTTAATAACCTCAGATAAAGTCCATAAACACACATTTATCTTATTGCAGGATGAGAAAAATATAATATTGTGACTTTTTTATTGACATCACTTCACACCTGAATGAACTCAATTTAAAGCTGCAGGATAATTCAGTGAAATTAATGTTTCTAAAATGAAGTACTTTATTTTAAGATGCATTTTTCAAAAGCTTTCTGTCAGTTATTCTTTAATACAGACATTTTACTTGAAATGAGAAGAACATTTATTTTTGTATTTCTATGTATTATATATAATCCATCCAGTTAAATTTGAAAACTGAGGATAATAATTGTTAAAATATAATTGATATGTACTTTCTTTATTTGATTTGACAGTTGTTGACTACACAGAGACGTTGTTAATACTGGACTTATTGAATACATATATATATACATATATACATATATATATATATATGTATATATATATATATATATATATATATATATATATATATATATATATATATATATATATATATATATTCATGGCACTAAATGAGGTAGGCTATATAATTACAATAATATGTTTGACTCATAACATAAAATGATGAGAACTATTTATTGTGAAAAATAACTTAAAGAATATGATGAAATAAAAAATTGTGTAATCCTTAAATACTTGGCCTTCTGTTTGTATAGAAGCAGGGATTATACATAAGTCAATATGATACTTGGATCCATAATTAGCAAAGTAGTGCAAGCACAATAGTCCATTTTCTTTCTACACCTGTGTGATTCTTTCTCTGTGCTGTTTCCTTTGTTATCTTCTATTCATCACGAGAGATGACAATTATTTTTTTAATGATATTGACCAATTTAATTATTTTGAAGTGTGACTCTCAGTATTGGGAAGCTTTGGAAACACCATTAACCCAACCAACATACCAGTGTTCAGACTCGACTGGGTTGAGCAGAAATAAAAGAGGGAGGCAGAATAAAATAGTTGCCAATTTGTTTGCTGTGTGCTGGAACTGTACGAGAGCTCTTTCTGAAGCGCCTGACAAGCAGGTGAGATCAAAGTCATGGGGACAAAAGAGGCTCAGCAGCGATTTGTCAGGAGACGAGAGGCAGCGGCTGGGTTCAGCCCTCTGATCACTGCCTCACCAAAGAATTCTGTCCATGAGAAAAAGTACAGCAGAAAGGGTTCAAAGGTCATTTTGATTTGCTCTGGATTACTGGTACCTCCTTTTTCCTCCACTAAAAGGGGGGGGGGGGGGCAAGAAAAGGACCTGGCTAATAACCTTTGTGTTATTGCAGAAAAGAAACCCTTTTGTGCCAAGAGGGTTTGTTGGGGTGCTGGTGGGATTTTGGGGGAGGTCAATTAAAAAAAGGAGCCCTGAAATTCTTGCTTTCATTCATGGCTGGAGGAGGAAGAGGGGGAAAGTTAAAATGTATGCTTTGGGGTTTTGTCTCAGAGCACTTCATGTGGCTGGGTTTGGATTCATTTGTCACGTGGATGATGGCAAAAGGAGCGGTTAGAAATATTTCAGTTGGGTAAATAATCAAGAATTGACCGAGCTTTTCTTCCTACACAGGTGTGAATGCATCCAAAATGCATTGAGGACGCACTGGGACCTGATCACTCCGGCCACACTGGGAGGCGGTCAGGAATGCAAGTGTGCAGTGTAATGTGAACTCGAATGGCTCCCTGGCCACATTGAAGGACCAATTAGTCAACTTTGTATTGTGTAGAGCGCAGACCAAAGCTCGGAAACACAGTTGATTTTCCTCAGCCGAACCCGAACGAGGTTCTGAAGTCTGCCCGAGCCGAGGCATCGAGCAGCTGCCACAACCCTCTTCTCTCCACGGCTGAGCACAAATGTGCATTTCTTTCAGTTTAGCTGCGGTTGACGTTTCCCCACATTCAAAAGTGAGCAGGGAGGTGAAATCCAATAGAAGTGATCTCTCAAGATGCATCTGTGATGTACTCCGATGCCCTAACCTGGCCCCATCAGAGGTCTTCAAGGGTCCACTTGGTTCTCAGTAATCGAGACCCAACCCGGGACTCTATCGGTCCTGTTTCATGTCCACAGGTCATATGTTTCATACTCAAGTGGATCAGAACAGACCCGACCACAGATTCATGGCTACCATGGTGCGTGAGAAAACATTTTAGAAAAACAGTATTTTATGTCAAAGATTCATCCCTCTAAATGACAAGGATTCTTTCTGGAATTGTATTGACAGGATGTTGTATGTGCTCATGTGTTGGTGCAGGAGGTGAAATGGGACTTTGAATTATTTTTATAAACTATACTTATTATAAACTATTATTTTTTATTAGTTTCTATGACTATTTGTTTCTAGAACATTCTTATTAAGCTTAATTACTACTGTGGCAATGTTGGATTTAACATTCGTCTCAGCCCGGGCAAACATTTCATCTTGTCCAGCAGAAAGTAGACATCTGTGAGAGCATGAAGATAAGATGCAACCCGCTGCTGAACATGTACACATTGGACTTCTCCACTCGGCTTTGTGTCGGGGAGCAGAGAGACCCCTGAGTTATGTAGACAGACCAACTGAGGTCACAAATGGGGCTAAGTCTCCAGAGGAGGGACCGGCTGTGCAAAGATTTAGCTGTTTAATAATTGACATTTTAATCATCAAAACGAAAAACAACTACAAACATTTCCTAATGTGAAGAGGAGGGTGTGTGTGTGTGTGTGTGTGTGTGTGTGTGTTCACAAATTGAGAGCGTTTGCCCTGCTTATTGATGGGATGCTTTGTGGGCGGCGTGGAGGGGAGCGTAATTAAAATAGTTTCTGAGAGAAACAGCAAGCCACATCTGAGGTTCCACCCTCTTCCAGCATTGAACCACATCAAGAGCGTCTCACTTAGAAATGGCCACCAGAACAACCGCTTATACACACGGCCGGCTGATGTTTTGGTGTGTTGTCTGACTTGCGAGGGGTCTCTGAGGCATAATGTGCACACATTTGTAATTAAAAGAGAGCTGCCTTTTTTCTGATCATTGGGGTAAATAAAGTGACAGAGGCAGCTAGCTGGTGATGTATGGGAGGGGAAGACAAATGAACTGTTGACTCTCTGGGGGATTGTCAGCAGAGCCCTTCACAGCAGCAGTGGAGCAGCGCCAAAGGGCAGAGAGATTTGTAGATGATGGTGCTAATTACCAGAATGCAAACCATAATGCGACCAAGATGGAAGCAATTTAGGCAGTAGTCATTTAGCCTGCTGCTCTTCCGCCCACCGGCTGCTGCCTAGCCAGAGCCGGGGCATGAGGATGGGAAAAGTCTGGGACAATCCATTGCTCGGGTGGAGGATAAAGTATTAATGCATAGCAGAGCGGTTCCGTGGCGTGAGGAGCACATGGAGAGAGACCTGTGACAGACCGCTCATTTGTCTTTTTTTCTTCATCTAACTTCAACAGAAACGACCGTGAGCAGGAAATGCAGGTCAGGAGCAGGAAGGAACATCTAAATACTTGAAAACAAAGAAGTTTGCGAACTTTAAACTGCTGAGTGAAGACGGGTTTAATTGAGCTTGTCACCACCTTTGAAAGATCGTTGTGGATCTCTGCATCACGTGCAGGGCGATAGAGAAGTATTGACATCAGCCCCTCCTGATGGCCTCACTGTTCACTGGTACCTGTGCAACTGGGACGACTATATCTATACTGCAGGTAGATGTGGACCACTCAAAAATCTAAGTTTTTAACATTTTTGTTGTGCTTTTTTACATTTAAAAGATAAAGTTGTGTCCAAGTGGTCACATGAAATCCTCCAGTGTGAGAGGTATGAGGGCAAAGGCCTCGGGTTATGTAGCCTACATGTTTAAATTCAACGGAGATAGGAATTCAGACCAAAACCTAGTCGTGTGTTAAGTCTTTGTAAACGTGAAGGTAGCTGATTCCTCACCTGTTGCACTGCCTGCCACAGGCTGGGTCTGCCTGTATCATTTGGGATGTCTAATTTTTCTTTCAGGATATTTCAGAGGAGAGAGCTGTTCCGCACTCAGCCACTGTGTAATTTTATCCACGCCGCAGTCTCTCACTTCACACAAGGCCGATACCTTTTGCCTCCCCCTTTCCTTTGTATCAATTGGTCGGAGTTCAGCCTATTGTCGCCACAAGCTTCTTTTATTTCTGCGCTCAGCCTGAGCAGAGGCTCCCAATCAGATCCGCAGGAGGGATTTCCAGCAGCAGCAGAGGCGAGGAGCGGATCCCACTCGAGGGCGGCAGTGCAGTCAGCGGTATCTCTCGGGATCGGATGTGCGCAAGGCTGGAGCTCTCGAGCGTTGGGGCCCCGACACTTTAATGGGACCCCGAGAACTGGGCAGGGGTTCTCCATTTTTTCGATACAATCGTCGCTCCACGGCCATGCCACAATGCTGATGATACCTCTGCTGGTGTTGCTGAGCCTGTTGGATCCCGTTTTGGCCCTGGCCCGCTGCGCCCCGGGCCAGGCTTGCGACCCCCGGCAGCGGAGGGACGCCGGGGGCCGCGGAGGAGTGTATGAACACCTCGGAGGAGCGCCAAGACGCAGGAAACTCTACTGCGCTACTAAATATCATTTACAAATCCATCCTAACGGGAAAATAGATGGATCACTGGAGGAAAACAACCCGTTTAGTGAGTATTCACGCGGTTTTACGCACAGACAACTGTACCACACTGACAAAATGACCACATAAGATATAGGCTATAATGTGACACAATGTGATCCATTTCTTTCTATCAGTGCTAATTAGAATTTCAAGTTGTTTAATGAAGGTTCATGAAGGTTCTAGATGCAGATTTGTGGAATGAAATAAAAGACATTCAGATGCACTTTTAGGGTAAATTAAATACAGCCTATGCTTAAAATGTACGAACATGTGCCTATTCATACTGTATGTGGTGTTATTCATTTATTTATATATTCTGATATGATGAATGTATCAGGATCTAATGTCATGTCATGTAATGTATCAGGATCTCTGTTTCACTGTCAGTCACTCAGTGAAGCGCGTCCGTGGTAGCTGCTGACTTCTGTGTGTGTGTGTGTGTGTGTGTGTGTGTGTGTGTGTGTGTGTGTGTGTGTGTGTGTGTGTGTGTGTGTGTGTGTGTGTGTGTGTGTGTGTGTGTGTGTATTTGTGTGTGCGTGTGTGTGTGAAATCATGTCATTGCAAAGCTGCCGAAATGCAGGTTAAGCTCCAGTAAAAGTATCAACCAAAGTATTAACATCCAGGCGGGACAGAGGCGCTGTCCTAACGGATGTATTTATCTAATCAGCGACCATTAGAGCCTTTCACCAGCGCAGAATAGGCCATTGACTCATCAAGCGCTGATTAAAAAAGCCAATAAACATACTGAATGGGCGGGACGACGTGTCAAACACAACCGGATATTAATTCCTTTATTGGAAGTGTGACCAACGTTTGTTTGTTTGTTTTAGCATGAATTAGTTTGTCATGTTTTCTTATTGATTTCCATTGGTGGGCTGGTCAATAAACCGACAGTGCAATAAAAGAACGATGTTTAAAATAATCATGATGCATCTTCTAGTAAACGTCCCCCTGTTTTATGTTTATTATTTGTATTTGTTTATCGTATGTTTCTCTGTATTGCAGGCATTATGGAAATTACAGCAGTGGATGTGGGCGTTGTGGCCATAAAAGGGCTTTTCTCCAGCAGATATCTGGCCATGAATGATAAAGGTCGGCTGTATGCCTCGGTGGGTACAGATGTTATCTCATATTCTACTGTGACACCTTCTCCGCACCACGTACAGCTGCTGCTGACATGGGCAGAGGCAGCAGCTTACAGGCCTCACATATGACGGGCGGAAAGATTTGGCTCTCACGTGTATCTGCTGTAACATGACACGTTTATCTGGAGTAGCCTAAATTGTGTTGTTTTATGGCTGACAGTGGCAGAGGGTGTTGTCGGAGCTGAGCGGAATGGAAACCCTCTCTGTGTCATTGAGAACCAAAACCACACGACAAGCTTCATGACAGATGTGGCTCACTGGTTTCTCCTTTCTTGTCTCACCAGGAAGTGTTCAACAAAGACTGTGAGTTTGTGGAGCGGATCCATGAGTTGGGGTACAACACCTACGCGTCACGCCACCACTCCACCGAGCAGCCGATGCCGCCGGGCAGCAGCAGCAAGCGGCGCGCCAGCGCCAAGCGCCAGTGGTACGTCTCCATCAACGGCAAAGGCCGGCCGCGGCGAGGCTTCAAAACCCGAAGCACGGACAAAGCGTCACTTTTCCTGCCTCGGGTGCTGGGCAACAAGGACCATGAGATGGTGAGGCGGCTGAGAGACAGTCGGAGCGCACACCAACACGCGCATCAGCATGGCAGCCGACGTGACCGCCGCAGACGCCGACATCGTGCCAGGAAAGGCCGGGGCCGACGGCCAGATGACTGAGCAGATTGTTATGGCGGGAGATGACCCCGTTGCCCTTTGACTCATCCAACCATGGAGCCGCTCATCTGGGCGCAGACTGTAGCTTGATGCAGTGGAGGATGTGGGGAGATGGCTTGGATTCTGCCGACTGGATTAGCAGACGTTTTTGTTGTTGATGCAGAGAAAATAAATCCAAAGGAGAAGGAAAGACACAGTGTTGGGGCACATAGGCCTATCAGATGGAAGAAGTTCAGGAGACTGTGACACACACACACACACACACTGCTGTATAACCTTCTATTACTGACACACGGTCTGATTTCTTTAAAATGCTATTGTCATGTGAACAAATGTATTAATATAGTTGAAAACTTCCATCTTACTTTTTAAGTTCTACTTTTGTACAAGAAATACTTTTACCATCAACTTGACACGAAGCAAAAGGCCTTTCAAAGAGCTTCAGCTGTATGCACTCTGCATGTACAGCCACTTCAGCTCTTCATTTCACAAACAGGATGTTATACAATATTGTTGCTAATTTGAAGTGCTAACAAATAAGACGAATATTAAAGAGAGGACTTTAATCAGCAAAGCACTTTTTGTCAGATTCACATTAAGGTTCAAAGGGAAAGTCGGTGTGAGACGTGTGTTACAATGTGATAGTCTACTGCCTGTAAACTGAAAGATATACTTTGTATATTTTTACTAATGAGATGAATATTTATTTGGTGCCTGTATTGTAAGTTATTGATAATTCTATTTCTGCATTTTCCCAATGTTGCTGTTTGTGTCATAGTTTTCACTCACCGCCTGGTTCCAACATAAAACACGATGGTTCTGACCCGAGGAAACAACCGGCTGATCTGTTCCAACAAGTTCCCAAAGTTTGTCTTCTCATGGAGAATGGAGTGATTTACTCTGTTAAAAAAGAGGATTTATTCCAGAGATAAATGCAGTTTCCATCAGCTGCGGATGCACGATGCAGAGTGAAATACTGAAAACAATGCTCGGACATCATGTGCACCAAACTAAGCAACCAAACCTAAAAACACCAGCATTCAAGAAACATTACTTTCCCGAGGTGAAGCAATTTCTAAAATCAGATATCTGTTTTTATTCTTGAAAGGTAAACCCAGGTTGTACTTGAGCAGATGAAGTCTCACTTTCAGCTTTTCTTTTCTTCTGTTTTCCGGCCGCAGCTCTCTGAAGGCAGCACCGTCCGACACACACATCAGCTGGACTTTAACCCAGAACCAATGTGCTTCTCTGCTTTTCCTCCAGCACATAAAGGTTTTTTTACACATTCACTCCAAATGATAATAACAGATTTAGGTTTAGTTTAAGTGCATTTGTAAAATAGAATCCTCGATACTGTCAATACAGTAAAATGTCAAAGCTGAGGATTATTTCATGGTTACTTGTAGCTTTTCGTACTGAAACAGTCCTTGTGACACCATGTACTCCCGTAGAGAACGGCCTGCTGCCGTATTTCTCCTGTGGAGAGCAGTTGGACAGGTGTGGCTATTAGCTAGGTTTATTACAACTTAGGGGGTGTGCACCCCGCCCCCACCCTCTCTCCGTCTCCCTCTGCATGGGACATTGTCCCTCTCTCCCTGCTACAGCTCATTTGTTAAGTGCTGCACCTGTTGCTGCAACACGGCTGAGCAGAAACTACAAAGACAGCCATCCATGCAGAATTCGTCACAAGCAACATTGGGACTATTTAGTATGTTCAGGTTTTGCCGTGCCCTGCTCCCATCTATAGGTAGCTGCATATAAAGCCTTGTTATTCTATACCTGCGGGCTGGGGAGGCTTCCTGGCCTGGACAATAGCTCCTCCCAAGGGGGGCCTGGGAAGCGATGTCGCCTGAGACTTTTGGGCTTTTTTTTTTTGAAACACCGACCAAAAGTCACAGAGTCGACAAACAAGACAGGCCCTGCTGAAAGCAGAAACTGTGTCTTACAAAGTGTAACCGCTTGCTATGGCTTGTTATGAATGCCAAACTCTAATATTACTCAACAGGAATGCGGGACTTCAGAGAGGTGAGGGCCTCTTGTGGCCTGTCTGTTTCATTTACCAACATTTATCTTCTGAATCTTTTTCGACATGCTCTTTTTATCCATCACATCCCGCTCAAGGATCTGCCTTACGAAGATGTATCAATAAAAACAGCATTCATCTGCAATATCCGCTGTGCTGACGCGGTGCAGGGATTCCTTAGAGAGCGTTCTGATGTTAATTACATATTTCCTAAATAATATACGCCCATCATTCAGAAAGTGAAACACTGAAGATCCAGTTTGCCACAACTTCAGTAAATGGGACACATAAAATCAGTGTTGATATAAAAAGCTATCTCAGAACCTTCATACAGCTTTCGTAGTTGTAACCAATGGCATGCCTTAAAACAATTAAATCATAATTTACAAGTGCTTTATTAGTTATAAACCAGTCCATTAAACCAGATCCTTCAGTCTGATTGGACTGTGTGAACACTTACCTCCTAGGATCTGGACCAAAATCTATTCATTAACAACTTAGTCAGCATTTATTCATTTATTACCAATTCATAACTGCGTGTTTACCATTTTCATTTGAGCCTTAAAATAGCTTGTTGTTAAAGACGTATAACTGATCTAAAATACTATCTATAAACTATGAATAAAGTTGTTATTTAAACCTTTTGAAAAGAGCGCCTCATCACAACTTTCTTCACTGACTTTTCTTTAGTGCACACGCCTTCCACACACATGACTGAAGGGTGTTTTATGCTCTCATCATCATGTTACATGCGTATGGAATAAACCAATGGGTCCCAGACAGAAGCTGCACTCGGTCCCTGCTGATACTGAATGCTGCCAATGTGTCAGAATGGGACTTTTTACCTAACTCTCTCCTAATAATAACTAAATGAAAGAACTGTGCGCTGTGTATGTATTATTAGGACTGGCATGAACATGGTCCCTGAGCTCACAGCGGCTGACTGTAACTGGGTGTGCACTTGTAAATAGTGACCCCTAGAGGCAGATGGGTGTCTCTCCGCCAGACAGCAGTGGTTTGTGCATCTAGTTGGATCTAGTTGGAGTTTGGCAGAACTGCTCAATGCCCTCTGCAGGCAGCCCACAGCCAGTGGACTCAGAACATCTCCAAATAGTTCAGTCAAAAAATCAAAGTACATCAAATGTTATTCTTCATGACCAAAGTGATGTTTCAACAATCATCAAAATGTTACTGTTTTCACCTACAGAATGAAAAGGTTTTCAAAAGCTCAGCCGAATTGCCTTTAAACCAAAACCATAGTTGAAATAAATAACACTTTTACACAGTTATAAACTATTTTGCCATAATCTGAATATTTAGAAAGAAAAGCCACTTAAAAGTATTACTTTTAAAAATGACATACAAACCTAAATAAGACATTTGTCTGCAGAAGACCTTCAATGGACTGTATGTCACGTAGTGCCTCCAGTCCGGCAGCAGTTCAGTTCAGCTGTCTAGCTGCCAGCATCCAGCTGAACTGTGCCAACAATATCAGAGGAAATATCGCTCCACCTCTGTTTGGATACACAACATGACACTGATATACACATTCAGTGTCAGGTAGGACAGCGTTTCACACCATACAGAGACATGTGATCCGTTAACAGGTTGATATCCCAACAGATCCATGTGCAGTGTGTGATACAATGGTGAGACGTCTTGACTTTCAGTAGCTGATTATTACTGCAGCATGGATACAAGGAATAAGGGAACGGAATAACTCCGCCCTGATAATGAAAGAATTAGGTTTTGATGTCCACAACATTGTGAATATCAACTCACTTTCTCTACATGTTATGTACACCATATTTTCAATGTTGGAAAATGACTTTTATCTGTGGCTCTTCAAACTTTTAAGGTTGATCTTTGGTTAAAATAAATTCTTGGGGCAAAGAAAAGCAGAGTAGACGGGGAGTGTTTTAATAGTTAGAATCAGTGACAATGCTTTTTGATCTAAAGTCAATTTAAAAAGCATGCTTATTTTCCTGTATTTATGAATTACAAGAAGATGCAGTGCATCGCTTTGGAAGTGTTGAATAAACAAGTCGGAGAATGAATGCTCGTGTTGAATGTTGAGACATTTTAGGATCTGAATGTCAGCTGTCACCCAGTGAAATCTAAAACCTCTTCCCCTACATGCAACCCAATTCCACAATGACTTCAGTACAACATACACAACAAATAAAGCTGCACATAAAGTGACTTACGAAGGAGGGACACATCTCAACATCGTTTTAATTAAGAGTGATAGTCGGAGATTACAGAACCATGGACAGCTACAGCACAGAACCTGCCGCTATACTCGGCTCACAAATGTCTTCAGGACTTTAATTCCAGGAACACTCTGAACGAGCCAGCTCAGACTCCAGAGGACCAGTGTCCCAACGCTCGTAATATCCGTGATGTCCATCTGTTCAGCCTTCCAGCATATTGGTGGTGCAGAAGTCTTACAATCCATCAGGTTCCCTGAAGGTGTGATGCTATGCCAGTCAACTTGTTTCCAGCATGTGTGGTGATCCAGTACTCTCACTGCTATACTGGAGTTTCCTGATAGTCTAGCAGTCCATCAGCCCATGAGGTGGTCCAGGGCATCTCGTGGCACATTAGTATCTCTTCTTCCAGAGAAGCATACGTTGTCCTGGAGGTCAGAAATATGTTTTACTGGCGCTTCAGTGGTCAATAAGTTGTCCAAGAGGTCCAGTAGTCCACAGTTGGCCTTGTCAGCCATCCAGGAGGTTTTAATGGACTACTGGCATTATTTTTGGTCCATGCATCCTGAGGGTCCTTTGGTCCAGACTGGGTCCCGATGGTTGGCTGGTATGTCAGACATTTTTTGGGGCCTCAAAACCACAGGACTGTCCCTACGATCTGATTGCATTCATGGAGCCGTTTTGCAGCACACAAAGAAACTATGTTGTTGTACATTGAAGATCATCCGAATGTGAAGGTGAGAACACGTTTCATGCGTGGTCAATGAGGAGCAGGACTGAGCCACAGAGATCAACGGACTCTGTGGCTCTCTGGCCTGACAGAGAAGGAAGAACTTCAGTGCTCCGACATGAATAGTAGGACACTCGGCAGAGAGGGTAGATGCTAGTGCTCAACATATATTTAAGCCGGGATGATAGCAGTGATGAAATGGTGAAATAAAGGAGGGAATGCCATTTACTTTGCTTCATTTCAATGGACATCAAAAGCAATGCACCAGTGCATCTGAACGACTGAAAGATGATGCAGCAAAGACATGCTGCCATGACAACAGTTTGTTCATATAATTAAAACAAAAAGAAATTGAACAAAAATCTAAAACTTCAGAGAATAACGTGAGTATTGCTGTCTTTAATACAATAGTGCACCAAATGGATGCTACTTTGATGTGGGCCTACAAAGGTCCTGAGACTTCAGTAGAATACAATTCAAAAAATATATATATTCTTGTCATACAAGTTTTTTATCATTATTTTATTACAAAAACGGACACACGCTCTATTGACACATATTACAGTTGAAGAACTTGAAGTGAACAGTTGAAGTGATTGAGTTGTAACGTCAGAAGCGTGTATTGTTGTGTCCAACATCACTCTGCAAACTCTCTATTTAGTCGTGCCATTGTTGTCTCTGAGGGCAGGACATGATTTCCCTTCAGTCTGAAGTTAGCGTGTTTTCATCGGCTTGAATTGGACCTGTGTTTGTTCCTGTTATTGTTCATTTATAGAACTGTCTCCTGTCTCGACACCACGCTGTTAACTTGACCGTTTCCTATTTTACATCCTCCCATACATAAATTATGATATTCTGCTGCTGATAATGAAAACCTTACACAAAGAAGTTTTCTTTATCATAATAACGCCTTTATTCATGTATTTTCTACAAACTCTGACTTTTCTCTCAGATAAGAGCTATTATTTGATTTCAATAAAGCCTCAGCAGTGTTTGTGAGGCTAGTTTGTAGATTTCGTTTCGGTGCGGAGCTGTGATGTAATGTGTCTGTAGGTATAAATATAGAGGCATGGCTGCACCGCGTCTAGATCAATGTCGCTCCGGCGCTAAAGCCAGTGCGCCTGTCGGTCTGGGAATGAGCGCAACATCCACACGCTCCTCTCTGCCGCGTCGCTGCTTCTTCTGTTTATTCTCGCTTCATTGGAAAGGCAAACGCCGGGAGGCTGCTTTCAGAGCCAGACCCGGGATGGGCTCTCTGGTGGCCCTGCGGACTGTCCTGGTACTGGGCCTGGTGACCGGACTGGCGGGATGCGCCCTCGGCTTGAACGGCACAGCGGAGCGCTGGGAGGCCCTCTACTCCCGGTCTCTGGCGCGGATCCCAGGGGAGAAGAGGGAGGAGACCAGCCGGGACAGCGACTATCTCCTGGGCATTAAAAGGTTGCGGCGCCTCTATTGCAACGTGGGGATCGGCTTTCATATTCAGGTGTTACCGGACGGTAGAATAACGGGAGTACACAATGAAAACGGTCACAGTAAGTTGTATCAATTAGGCTATGTATTAATTAGATCGACTGTATGCAACTGATTATGCATTTCCTCACTTTTGACACGTTTATTCTCAGTCAGTTTCTCACAGTGTAGGACAACACAATCATTGAACTCATTTACCGTTAAAGTTCATCTCATCTGTTTTAGCTTTAAGGAAATAAACTAAATGACGAGACAATATTATTTTGAGCATGTTTTCAGCTCATGCTGATCCAAACCTTTACTTTTCACTCCAGTCAACACTGGCTATGTTGCATTAGATTCTGCTGGTGTTGTCAGTGAACACTTTACAGATCAACGGATCGATCCATGCGTTAGTGCCAACATCTGGACTCCTTCCGTGCCGCTGAGGTTATGCGCTGCCTCCGCCTGGTGTGTAACCAGAGCTCGCTGTGATCCAGACCAGCGGCCAGCAGCACCTAAAGTTAGGACACAGTTCATAGACCCATCTGTTAAGACAGATTAACCCCAGCAGTCCAAGACAAAGTCATGCACTGCCTCACATGTGCAGACATGTAGAATAACAAAACAAAAGAATCCCTATCATGTCAAATGTAATCCCTGTCGTCCCGTGTGTGTGTGGAACACGGTCCTGGAGCAACAACAAGGCGACCTGCGGAACTGACAGGCTGCCTGGAAAACCTAAAGCATGTTGGGGAATTTAAAGCATGTTGGTTTTTTGTGCTGCCTCTGTACTATTTTGAGACAAGGCACAAAGATTCAGGGAGATACATTACAGAAAATCTCTGCGAGGAATTCAAGCAACTGTAAAGCATTTTAAAATGTTGGCAGGAACAAAGGAGACGCACTCAGTGCGCTGTAAGGCAGCATGTCAAGGCCTTCACATATCTCTGCATTAATACTATTTACCTCCGTAGACTTACAAAATAATACAATAATGACTGATGATTGACAAGATGTTGTTATATGGTCAGTTGTGACATGTTAGCAACCAAACCTCAGAGGAATCTTTGGTCTTTTTGTGACTTCTGGAGTATATGAAAGTCCTATTTTATATGAAATATTTAGAGATATTTAATAATGTCTAAACCCAGTTTAGGGCTATGGATGAATACCTTAGTAAGCAAATTAAGATTTCATCACAGTGACACCGTGCACCGTCTCTACTTTTTCACTTTTAATGATACAAACAAATCCACAATGTGATCAGGTGCACAGTGCCACACCTCGCCAAACTCAATAAGGGTGAAACCAAAATGAATCTACTTGTGTTGTTTAGCATCAAATAGCACACTGCTCCTCTTTTAAATGTTTAAATATGCGTGCTCATCAGTATTTACAGCTTGAATCTCAGCTAGAAACAGATTTATTTTGCTTTGTGATGAGCTCCTGACTGTCCAGCTCATCATGTGACGCTCTCAGTGAGTTCAGTGTCTCAGTGTGGAGCAGCCGGTTGGGTTCTCTCCATCAAATCAGCATTTTTCAGTGTATGGTTTGTTTTCCCTGAAGGTCTTCTGCAGATCTCTCCGGTGGAGAGAGGAGTGGTGACTCTGCTGGGCGCTGGCAGCAGACTCTTTGTGGCCATGAACCGGCGAGGAAAGCTGTACGGATCTGTGAGTACCAACACTGTGAACGACTGACACCTTGTTCATTTGTTTGCTGTCATTAAGTCTGAAAGTACCGGAATGTGCATATCAAATAATTTCGTCTCTCCAGAGTTTCCACCAGTTTCTTTTTTCCCTCAGTGTCATTGTGAGCATCGTTAGCTTTCAAACACTGAAACTAAAACGTCTGACAGGAAAATGAGTAAAATCAAGGTGGAGTTCAGGAGCAGGTTGCACCACTTCTTCTTCATCCGAGCTATGTTGTAACAGAGTAATAACTAGATGTTCATTTGCACATCCCTGAATTAATAAGTACTATACATGGAGAGAAGTTAAATATCTATACACAACTGTTGCTTAGCATAAAATGGACAAAAGTTGCGTTAGCTTGCTCATGTATGGCCTGTTTAGATTGAAAAATGACCTGAAACTTAATCAAATGCTATTTATTAATTATCTAAATTAAGAAGATTTTTACCAAAATAACAATATATCTCAAATTATGAAACTGAATATGCCAATAACGTCAAAATCAAAGACTAAATATTAACCAACTCCTACTAACTCTGAAACACGTTGCTTCATGCATGCATTCATTCATTCACGAAGGACTCGCGTTTAACTTGGGGGACGGTTGGTCCCCAGTGGACGGAGGAATGATGGAACAGCTTGTTATGCTGCTGGGATGAAGCTACGCCAGTTATTACGTGTTAATGGTGCAGCACAATGAAGTTAATCATTGAATCACTGGTTTGAATCCAGCTAGATGATGCTAGCTAAGCTAGAAGACTTGCCTTACACAAACGTACTGCTCAAGTGACGGACCTGATGCGACTCAATCCACTTCTGACCAATGTGTGGACAAACAGCACTTCCTGCTTCCTGTAAAGGTGCAATGTGTAAGATCTAGCAAGAATTGTAGTTTAAAACATTCATTGAATGAAGTAACATTATCAACAGGATGTGAAGAGGTTGCAGTGCTGCAGTTATGTCAGAGACATCTATGAGATATCTACTGGAATGAGCATGCTAACCAGCTAGCCCCAGCTAGCTCAAGATGCAACAGCTGGTCACTGCAGCGTCCAGTCTCAGTCCAACATGTGAGGATGAAGAAGCTTCAATAATACATTCAGGGTCCGTGTACATTTTGACAGTTAGTTTATTGGTTAAAATCCAAAGTGGCAGAAAGAAGAAAACAAGCTCCACCCTCGCCTCATCCTCCCGCCACCCGGTGGCCGCTTCGCCAAGAGTACAGCATGCGGTGGCACCGTAACATGGGCTTCAGCTAGCAGGTAGCTCACACTGAAACTGAAAGCCCAGCACTGGGAGTCAGATGCTCCGACTCCCCAACCAATCAGCTGCCGTAGGACACCGGTTAGACCCGGCGCTCCACCAGCAGTTGTGACTCCTGGCGCCGGGATCGTTTTGAATCCAAGCCGCTAAATGAAGCCAA
The DNA here is from genome assembly GCA_028022725.1 of Lycodopsis pacificus. Taxonomy (NCBI): domain Eukaryota; kingdom Metazoa; phylum Chordata; class Actinopteri; order Perciformes; family Zoarcidae; genus Lycodopsis; species Lycodopsis pacificus. Next base: position 3,422,766 of record CM051690.1, read on the forward strand.
TAAACAAGCTTTCAGAATGTGACGTATTCCTGCCCTGCAGTCACTTGGTCGTTAGCTTCTTTAATAGCTGTAGATATAGATTGTATGGACACAACGGTAGAGGTGAACGCTGCCCCTGCTTCTCTGGAGTAGGTGGCTCGGTATTATATGTTGCACCTTTAAAGAATACAACACCATATACTGATGAAGCAACACTCTCAAATAAGTTAATAACTTAATTCAATTTGAAACAGCCTCATGAGTCCCACATCACATGCTATTCTTCCACTTGCTGAGAGAATAGTGCATCAGAGCACGGTGTCCTGAGTCCTGCTCATTCACATCATTCATCATTTCACAATCACATTTTTTGTTGAAATCTCTGCCTGAAACAACTACTGTACAATAGTTTTGTGGTCAGAAATAAAGCAATTGTTTGATAGTAATCACAAAGAACAATACAGACTTGACACACACACACACACACACACACACACACACACATACTAATGTCCCAGAATCTTTGTTTTGTCTCTGCCTTTAAACAATCAGCATTTTTAAATGATCCTTGGCATGGACATCTCCCTCTTCTCTCTTTCAGTTACACTACAACAACGAGTGCACGTTCAAAGAGAAGCTCCTCGCCAACAACTACAACGCCTACGAGTCCGTGGCGTACCCGCGGATGTACATCGGCCTGAGTAAGAACGGCAAAACAAAAAGAGGAAACCGAGTGTCACCCGCCATGACGGTGACACATTTCTTGCCAAGAATCTAGTGGCTTCATAAATAGACTTCACCTCAATATGGAGCCGGAGGGGGGGGGGGGGGGGGGGATTCCAGACCATGATGCACTTTCACTTATGCAAGTGGATCATATTTCTTTAGCTGTGTATTTATTCATTTTTTAAATTTACGTTTAACAATTTTTTTAAAGAGTGGTTTTGTCTTTTCAATGTTGGGGGGGGGGGGGGGGGGGGGGGGGGCAAAGAGGCTAAACGCGTTATTTATGTTTTCATTTTCTAATTTATCAGATTTTTGCTGCTACTCAATGGATTCCTGTCTACCGATGTTGGTTTTTTACTTTGCACTGATTGGAAAACATGCAACAGTGCATGTTTATGGCTTTACAATGTTTTTATTTCACATATTATTCTCATCAAAACAGGACCTTTATCAGCCTCAAACATGTGTCAGAAGTGACACTGATTGCCAAATGCTGCAGCTCTTTGTGTGGCACTGGAGCCTAATTGAAACAGTATCATCTTACTGTGTGGGGGGGGGGGAATAGAGGAGGAGGAGGAGGGAGACCAAGAACCCCCACAACCTCCACTGGGCTGTTTATAGACCTACCAGGGGTGGGGTGAACTTTGAACTTTTCTGCTGTCAATCTCAGTCAGACCTATAAGACTGCAGATAGCGAGCGGCATCCTCTCTGACGTTTTATAAGTGTGGAATCTGGGCGTTTGAAGGTCAAAGTGCTGAAGTGCAGCCAGACTGTAGAGCAGCTTATTCTGTGTGTCTGCTTGTGTCTGCTTGTGTCTGCTTGTGTCTGCTTGTGTCTGCTTGTGTCTGCTTGTCAGTAGCTGCTGGACTGGAAGGAGTGAGTCTGCTGCTGGTATGAAGCGGGAGCAGCGTCGCTCGGGACTGGGGGCTTTGTGCCAGTTGAACACATGTTGACCATGCTGCCGGTGGTGTGCCAAATATTGTCCCCCCTCGATCATGTCATTCACTTCATCATATTTGCATTCACTTCAAAAGATGCTGTGTATTTTAGTTCTTTGAAAGAAGATATATCAGTCTTTCTCTAACAAAGGAAAAGTTCATTTCATAAGCAATAAAACACTCCTAACTCAGCCCAATAAACTCTTTAACTTTTGTCGCTGTCATTTTATAACAGCAAGAAAAAAGCCAGAAAGCAAATAAACATATTTCTCAAATTGTCTAATTATTTCTTTAATGATTTTAGTATCTTCAAACACAGTCTTCCGTCAATTTGTAAAGGCATTTCTCAGGCTATACATCAGTGCATTTCCCCTCCAGTCGTTTCCTTGTGCAGTAATAAACAGAAACATATTCAGGACAAAACAAGCTCAATTTGTTGAGGACACAAAGTTTGGCACAGTTCCGGTACAACCAGTTTCCAATTCCCTCTTGCTCGCCCTGTGTTACTGAACCAACAGCCCGTTTCAAGCTTTGCTTTAGCTTCCTGCAGCATGGGTCGCCCCATGCACTCGCTCAGTGGACTTGACATATCTCCCGGACTCTCCTCTCTGCACTGGTCTGCATCTGTCTCTCTGTGACTCTCTGCACTGGTCTGCATCTGTCTCTCTGTGACTCTCTGCACTAGACTGCAGCCTGGCTCTGGTGGCCATGTTGTCCGAGTTGCACCTTGTCACGTTCCGGCTATCTTTATCCTGCAATTTACTTTTAGAAAGGATAATCATGGGAGAACTATTTACAGACAGCTGTTGGACTGTACTATATGCTAGGGCCAGTAACCCTATATTTTTCTTTATATATTTTGTAAATATAACCTCGAAGTAACTAAAGGTGCTGGTATTCCTTTCGGGGAGGACAGTTTTAAAGCAACAGAGCCGGGTGGACGTTGCTGTCTGGAGAGGTGCGTTTGATATGCTCGCGTTGGTGCAACTGATGAATAAATCCACCAATCATCAACAACACATGGCAAAAGATGAACTGGGGACATTTTAACTATTTTCTGTTTTTTATTCTTTACTATGCGCTTGTTTTCTTATTCAGTCTTTAATCTAAGAGGTTTGAAATCTCAGCTTCCACATTCCACAGAAGAGAGCATCTCTTGTCAGCAGTCCAACTCCTGTTGGAATCGTACTTGTTGCTCTGTTGAGTGAGAGTGCCTTCATGATGCATTACAGCAGAGGCCTGCCACACTGAGCGCACACGCTAGCTATTAAGTTGCAAATATGCTCAAGCAAATATCATGCAAAGTGTCGCTGTAGTGCTTTGGGCTGTGATTCCTGCAAAGCAGCATGGTGCTGAGACTGAGCCAAGCCAAGCAGGCTCAGTACTCTGAGATATTGTGAGATGTGTCAAATTGTCAGAATAAGTGCACAAGTCACTGTGTGCTCTCCTGCAGCATCTCCTGTTACAGTGGGTTTGGTTAAATCTCCTCCAGCATTGCAGCTGGTCAGCAGTGATGCGTGCAGGTATACTGTGTGTCTGCTCACAGCTGTGCTCGGTGTTCTCCTGTGTCCCTGCTTTGCATGGTGGGCATCGTGTTTACAGTAGAATACCTTGCTGCCCTCTGTCACTGACCCAGGGCCAGTCCTCTACTCCGGCTGCTCATTTGGTTATTCAGCTACAGTCCAAGCCAGACCAATGTAGTTCTTAGAGTCCGCAGGCTGTGGCTGCTGTCCAAATGGTTCACGTCCACATGCAGGTTGAGAGTGTCTGACCATGTGAACTCTTACATAAAGGCTGCTGTACACTGATCACAAGAAACACTCCTTGATTTCATTATACTGCCCAACATCATCCCAATATTTCCGAGTGTCCTCCCAAGTCACTGTTAACGGGATAATTCTCTCAGCTCCCTCTTGGTATCTAGTCGTGCAGACGGTTTTGGGTTTGAGACCTCGTCCTTCAAACACTAAAGGCAGTGTCCCTGTCACTATGGATAACCCACAGAACAACATGGTTTGACTGGAACTACTTTCTACTGAAGAAATGCCAATGAACACGAACAAGATGTTGTGAGGATTATCAGAGCAGCAGGAACACCGTTCCTAAATGTGACGTTTTTTGTTAATGAAAGCACAACAAAAGATGGAGGAAAAATATGAGAAACAAACCTGGACAGAAACAAATACTATGAATGGCTGGATGTAGAGAGGAAATGTGTTTTTATATATAGATATAATTGACGTGATCTGACCATTTTGCAGTGAGATTGTGTGTCAGGGAGTGTGTCTGTAACACGCTCCCTTCAAGACAGAATCAGTTCCCCTGTAGTTACAGACCTGAGTGGGTTTCATTGCTCCAACTGTAAACTGTTGATATATCTCTCTCTGACTCTGCTGCGTGGGGGAAGGACTTTCTTTGGAGAGGTGGTGATATGATACTGTACTATCTCTGATTCTGAGTCCTGTGGTCTTCTGACAATTTTGTATGAACTGTTTTTATCAGTTGTCCTGTAGTTTTATGCAGGCCTCAATGAATGTCCCACTGTATGTGCTGTGCACATGGCTATAGTCCAACTTAACCAATAAAATCCTGATCCCTTAAATGTAAGCTGTGTTCCTATCTGTGTTTCTGTAATAAGATTATCTTTTATCATACAGTTATCTTTCAATTAAATGGTTTGTGTGTCAAAAAGTGTATTCATTATATAATGCAAACTATTTGGTGTTATGAATGACATTGATTTAACTGCAGCCTGTGACTGGTGTCCATCCACACAGAAGCACGGCACGCCGTCCTCAGCTGACAGATGTTTACACATGTTCTTCACGGACCAGACAAACGCACATTTCAGTCTTGTTATCGACTGAAAGTCCTTTTCTTTCTCTTTATTTCTCTTTTTTTACACTCAAGTTTGTCTGTGAGGGACTTTTACAACATCCTCACTGTAGTAGCCCAGATGTTCTGGTGAACAAGGACACTCCAACAAGTAAGTGTTCCCCTTGCATAAAGCTGAAACTGCTTTTCAAAAGAATGGTGAAAAGGATCCTGAATTGCACTATAGAGAGAATGGTGTCCCGCTAACCCTGTATCCTTCTGCCATCTGCTTGATAACATCGTTCACATTTCACTGGCCACACTTTGTAACAGGCTCTATGGTGTAGATGAAATGTTTCAAGTCAAAACTTCACAAAAGACATAGTGCAACTGTTTTCACTGACCCAATGCATCAAATAGTGCAACCAGTGCTGCCTAGGCTTCCAACTATAACCTTCTATGCACCCGTCGAGTTCGTTGTGGGCGTGTCAATATACGACCTTTAAATGCGTAGTCTTTTCAAAATAAACTTTTGCCTTCACAGGTAGTTTGTGTTGGACAATAAAACCACTTTGTGAGTTTTTTGGAAGAGTGTAGTTGACGTTAACGTGACTCACTAAAGACTTGTGTGACGTGACGGTCCTGTGTTTGTCGGTTGGGTACAGTACAGTACAGCCACAGATCAGAGGCGAATCAGCATTGGCTGGTTCACACGTCTTCACTTTCGTGCTAAGTGTGAACCGTTCACAAACACCAGCTGCATCGCAGACACATCCTCTTGCATGTCCACTCCATGATGGCGGCTCACCCGTTTGCACGTGGGCTTTGCTTCTTTGTGTCTGTGTTAGTGTTTTTGTCAATCACTCCTTCTGCGCTCAGTGGAAGTTTCATATATCTGAATGAAACCGTGTTGGGGTGAAGTGGACCTTCCATGTGTGTGTCCTCTGCAATCTCTGTGATTTGAACTAATGCAGCCCAAAGGTGTGTGGCAGTTGTTGTTTACCCAAAAGATACATCATCGTAGCTTTGCATGCATTTAGACACCAAGTTGTCCAAAATCAAGCGTGCTTTGTCAAAGACTTCCAGCATCACTATGTGGAGTTCAATTGCAACAAATAGTCTTGATTCCTAATATTGGAGGAAGTTGCACTTTTAAAACATCACTTTATGAGGGTGGATTTTCAGTGTAAATTAAAAGCAGGGATAATAGATTTTAGAGAATTTAAAAAATCACTGACATGCTCAAAATAAACAATAGTCCGAGCCAGAAAGTCACATGCAGCTGATGATTGGCTGCTCTCTCCATCCCTCTCTTTTTAAAATAACAATGCAGAATTCAATCTTCTTCACCACAGAGAGTCTTAAGTTCTGGGAAACAATCACAGTTTGACAGAATAATAAGTAAATAATAAATAATAATAAATAATAATAATAATAATAATAATAATAAGGTTTTCAGTTTCTCTCAAAATTTGAAAGTCAATTTTTAGGGGCGACTGTGGTTCAGAGGCAGAGCAGGTCCTCCTTCAGTCAGAGGCTCGGAGGTTTGATCCTCGGCTCCGCCATTAGTGTTGATGTGCCTTTGAGCAAGACACTTAATCCCAAAGTGCTGGCTGTGTATGAATGGAGTCCTGATGAGCAGGCAGCAGCAGGTTGAAACTTGAATTTGTCCAAATGAAACAAATGACATTCCCATCAGCCTCAGTTACACTTTGTGTTCACTGCTAACTAACGGTCAGCATGATGACATGCTGCACTGGGATGCTAAACATCAGCATATTAGCATTATCAGTGTGAGCATGATCGAATGCCGACCTCACAGAGCTACTAGCATGGCTGGAGACTCGAACTCTGGGTTGCACATACAAGGATTCATTTTTAAACCCGATGAAATCATGGTTCAACTTTAAAACATGTTGCACCAAAGTTTAAGACTATCTGAAAATGAATAAAGATTCAATTGAAGGTGAGGGGAGGTGAGGGTCCAGGCTCATCAGAATGAGGGTGAGTGCCGCAGGGCGGTAGTCATTTAGACTGGACACTGCAGAGTCAGACCTTTAGATGCAGGAATGATGGAGGCTGTCTTGGAGCAGGTGAACACTCTCCTGTGACAGTGATATGTTAAAAGTGTCAGTGATGACATCAGTTAGCTGGTTGGTACATGTTCTTACACGACCAGGGATGTTATCAGGCCCAGCAGCGTTACTCATATTCCCTCTCATCAGGGTTCTCCTCACATCCGCTGTGGATGCTGACAGTGGCCGGAGATGGGCAGACTTGACAGCTGACTCTTTGTTGAGGAGATCAAAGTGAGCGTAAGAGGTGTTCAGCTCATCTGGCAACAGAAATGATGGGGGCGCCCCTGCTTTTGTAGCCTGTGACGTGGATCTTTAGAGGTGTTGCTGTTGAAGTCTCCCACATCTATGGCGGTGTAATACTACATTGC